>BJKM01000372.1:342500-584032 GCA_015082035.1 Chaenogobius annularis | reverse complement strand
GTAGGGGATTATTAACAAGCTCAAACTAAGTAAAACAATGCAGGCGCTTGATCAGGACGAGGTAAAAAAAAAAAAAAGAAAATACTGATGAAACAGAGAGAGAAAACTTAGTGCATATGTTTGGAGATTAAAGGTCCTTTATTTAAATATCATGGCCTAAAGGACTTTTAATCTCGACTCCTATGCGGAATGCCTCCGTTGTTTTTTTGTAGTTGCCACATGTAGTCAAGTAAAAGCACTGTTGCATCAAGTTAATATACACAAATAAAAAGTAGTGGTCCAAGATATTACTCTAGTAATAACAATGTCTTGCAATGCTCTCAAAGGCTACACTGTTGTCATTATTAATTCACTCAGCCTTTCTAACCACCACCAATCACACAAACACGCACCACTTTCACACTAGGCAATGTGGGTGAACTTGGTCCAAGGCAAGGCAAGTTTATTTGTAGAGCACAATTTGTACACAAGTTTCAAAGTCAATTCAAAGTGCTTCACACAACAGGAAAAAATCACAAAGACATGACAGAAATTACAAAACATTTTAAGACATAAAAGAGAAGAGTGCAAAGAAAATCATTTCAGTTTATGCACAGCCAAACAAAACAGTTTTTAGCTTAGATTTGAACATTGCCAGAGTAGAGGCCTGTCTTACCAACTTCTACTCCTTCCATAACACAACCATTTTATTTTAATTTTAAAAAAATTCAATGGGGAAAATGGGCTGAATATTATTATGATTATTATTATTATTATTATTAGGCCCGAGCGCCACAAGCTGGCGAGAGGCCTATTAGTTCCGCAAGGCCGTGCAAAGCAAGGCTGCGTAAGAGTGCACGAAGTCGGGCGCGAAGCGCTCGCCCACTCTCAAACACTCACTAATGCACTCCTCCACTCATGCACGTCCCGTGCATACTAACTAGTAGTAAGAAAATGTAACATTATCATCATAACCTCTGCTTAATATGAATTGAAAATACAAGTATCAATACTTTTCTAAGCCTCTGTCAGCATCGATATATCAATATTTGGCATCTGCCCATCACTATAGAAAAACCAAAACACTAGTAAAACACAGAGGATAAGCAGTCCCCAACCATGCCATGGCGCCCATCTGCCATATCAGTTTCTCTTTCTCTCTCTCCTTTTTTTTTACGGTATAGCGTAAAAAAAAACATACTTTGAAGATGTAAAACTACAGTAGGTGGCGGTAAATGCACCTTTTCAATTGGCTGCCAACTGCCATTAAAAGTAACAAAACAACAACAATAACAAACATACAATTTAAAACACAACCCAATATGTATTCTATATCATTAAGCATCACCGACACCTGCATCCCTATCCCCAAAAGTCCCATAAACCACCTTCAAACTTTATTAAATAATAACAAGGGAACTTCTTTGTTGCTCCAATGAATACCATCAGTCATGCCATAATCCTGATTCACACTGGGACTGGAACCAGCCACCCGTGGCAAAAGCCCACGCCAAACTAACTTCATTTAAATGTACAGCATCAATAACTAAAGACTTTCATCGCACAGTTCTCCACTCAGGGCAATTTGAAAATATCTCACCATAACCATCCTGGTGTCAGCGGCTGCTCCAGGGCTCGTCGTGATGGATTGATCCTGCATTAAAACAACCTCCTCGGTGCATTTTGAAAGATAGGTAGGCGCTACTGCTATATAGCTAAAAACATATTCCCAAGGGGTGGGGAGGCAGATGAGATGCGAAAGTTAAGATACATTCACAAGTTACTGCAGAAAAGTAATTTGCCGTAACACGCAGCCGGAAAGCGAATCACCCCCGAGGGCTTCTTAATTCGACCTTCGAGTCTGCTAAGGTGCGATTGAAAAAAAGGGCTGCAGAAAACTGGTTTGCCCAAACAAATGGAGACAAGATGAGAAACATGGAACTGCTTTCCAGACAGGACTTTATAAATGCTATCGTTCTCATTTCTTCCTAGCTGCGCAAAGTCGGACATTCTGGATGGATGAGTGGAATGAATGCATGCTAATGATGATGGGATATGAATATGCATAAAACGACTGATTGAGAGCTTGGTTAAGAAGCAAAGCTGAATACGTCTTCATTAAATGCCGGAGCAGTACAGCTTGCTTTAGGATTAAAAATATTTCATAACTTGGCTGGTCAAAATAACAGAATATATATTTTACACTATAAAATAGAGTGAAGTGTGTAGTACATAAGCAAGATAGTTTATGCAATTTTACAGCTTTGGGACAGTGAATATAATAGCCAGAAAATTGCCACATATTGCACCTCTAAAGAACATTTTTCAATGCTTAGGGTAAGGTTATTTATCATTTGCTACAGGAAGATTAGTTGGAAGCAGATGGAAGCAATGATGAAGTAGGAAATGTATAGAAACGTGAATATTATTGCCATTATTGCGGCAAAATTCAAAGGAATATGTACATTGCTATACAGAACAGAAACGTGCAGTGTAGTAGTAGATAGATATTTTGGCCCTACATGCTTTATTTGACAGAATAACCTGCTGCGTAAAGTGGGGGGGTGTGGAGAGTGGGGAGGGACATTCAGCAAGGATGTACCACAGCCAATTGACCAGTACTACAGATCTAGTTGCTTACTACTAGGGGCATTGTACAATAATTTTTTAACATTATCATTTTGTTGTACCTTAAGTAAAATGAAATTGGCCAATATTTTGAGCCAACGATAATATTGTGAATGTTGTTTTGAAGATTTACACACTGTTATTTTGAGTAGATCATTCATAATAAAGGCAAATAAAGACTTGAATAAATGTCTATTTCGGGAACAAGTTCAGTAAATCTTGTGACAAAGCGTGAACAAAGACTTAATACATAATGAACAAAGGCTTGTAACTACTTAATTAATACCCTAACACCTAATTCTTAACCCAAACCCCACAATTAAGTAGTTACTATCATCGATAGTATTATATCACCTTTATCTATAATTACTATATAATATATGATATAAAAGATGGTATTTGTAATATATAATAATTTGTAATTTAGCTTCTCAAGAGTTTAGGTATCAATAATATGAATTAACTCAGAATACATAATATATATATATATATATATATATATATATATATTAGTATTAGTTTCAATATGATACCTAAACTCTGACTAATACATTTAAAGACACATTTTAACACATTTCTGTTGCATTTCCCAAATTATCGCTATAAAAAGGTTCTAAAATCAGACCTTCTATACTCCAGCCCATCTGAAGTCTTCACACGACACCCTCGGCAACATTTCAGCATGTATCGAACACTTAGCTCGATAGATTTTTCAGATCATCAGTCCACATGCAGAAGTTTGTCTTTGAAATAGCTGCCCCCACTAAATATTTAATATCACATCTTTAGAGTAGACAGTAAATTGGTGGTTGGCCTTTTATGTATAGCATCATTAGGCACAATAGACATGTTTACAGCTTGGGCCAGCCTTATTTACAGTAGCTCTACCATCAATATGCAGAACAAGCTTAATTTAGTTTAAATCTAACCCAGATCTTAAATCGGTTGCTCTCTCTATGATCTTGTAATATCTTGTGATGTATAGTCATTTCAGTTCATGTAATTTGAGCATGCAAGAGATTAAAGCGGTTCAAATGCTGCGTATGTCAGTGATGCAACCTCGAGTGAACGTTGACAATAATGGCATCAGAATATGGAGTTAAACAAGTCAAAAAGGGTCTTAATTTCACAAGTGCATTTGGAAATATGTTTTCATCTAATCAAATTGTACTAAACATGCTGCACACATTTATATAGTTGAATGGAACTAAAAGTAATGGCTTTTAATTTGAGGACACTACTTTCTTATCGTTTTTGGCCTTTTAACATGCTCTTACCTTTTGTTTTAGAGCTTAAAATATTGCATGCCATGAAAAGTAGACATACATTAGGCCTCGCCATCTACCGGCAGCAGAGGGAATTACCATTCAGAAAAAATAATGTTAATACAAGCACGCAGTCGTAATAAAACACAATTTGAGGGCAGAAATGCTCCAAACGATGATTTACAGACTTTGGAGCTCTACCTCCGACAGCACAAATCTGGCAAATTTGAAACTGCATTTTTGTGAGGCTCAGAGAAGGAGCAGAGAAGATGACCTCATAAGCATGAAAAATACAACTCCAGGTATCTTTTTGAACACGGTTATAAGTGGAAAAAAGTACATTTTGCATATGTGTCCTTTGAGTGAAAAAAAAAACAAAAAACTATGTTGCCCCAATTGGAAACTAAATTGGTTCGGATAAGTGTCTTGCCAAAGGACACGACTGGCTGGAATCCAACTGCCAACCTCTTCGGTGGCTCTACCAACTGAGCCAATATTGCTCAAAATTCTAAAAACATCATAGCCGTCAGAAAAAAAAAAGAATAATATTACATGTATACTGCTTTACAGTTCACAGGTTTGCTAAAATAACAAAGGTTGTCTTGTTTACTTCACACAAACCGTATATATTTCAGAAATTCTCTTTTCACTGGTCGTTTGAGAGAATAGAATGCTTTTTTCAACCTACCTTTTTTCAACCAACCTCCCTTGAACCCCTTCTTTTATTGTTTTGCCTAGCTCTTTAACACATTGAATGTTTGAGAGTATAGAATGAGATGTTCGGGAGTATAGAATGCTTTTTTCAACCAACCTCCCTTGAACCCCTTCTTTTATAGTTTTGAATAGCTCTTTAACACATTGAATCATATAGAAAACCGTACATTCTACTGCAGGCAAACCTCATTCAACATGTCTATTGCCACAAGGACAATGTTCCAATTAAATCCCAGTTAAGCTGTTTGTTTAAAAGAGGAGACTTTGAAAACATCAGCTTGCCTTTCACCTGTGATGCCTAGTATGGAGAATAAGCACAATCCTTTAGTTAATGACAAAATTTACTAGCGTCTTGTGGCGTGTAGTAAAAAATGCCCTCTAAATATTATGTTCAATCATGTATATAGAGCTGTCAGCAGAGGAGCGTGAGGTGTCCAAAGCTCTTGGGTTGTAAATACTCGATATATAAAATGTGTTTTGTGATTATGGCTTGAACATGAATGCAATTAATAGCAATAATAATAGCAAATAGCCTTGTTGGCCGCAATGCAGCAAATTGCTCATCCACACAAATTTCTATTCAAGCGGATGTTTATGTTTTAAGTTTAAGACATGCTAAATTAATGTTTAATGCTAAAGGATTATGCATTACTTGTATTTCTATTGGCCTTCAAACATGCTCTTGAGTACCTTTGCTTTGGCTTCTCATATTCCAGAACTTAAAAACAATGTATGTTTTGAAAGTCGACATTACTCTCAGTCAGGTGTTTCCTTATCTGGATTTGGTGTTATTAGCATAAAAACAATATGCCCCTGCAAGCTAATATAAGCATGAAGTTGTAATGAGGGCAATTTGACGACGCAAATGCACAGAACGGGTCTAATGACGATTTTTATTTTTTAAACTCTTACAAGAGACCTCTGGGTTTCTACATTTCACCTCACAAACCTTGTTTTTGAGAGGCTCAGAGTTGAGAGGACCTCACAAACAGGATCAATGAAACTAGCATGAATAAAACTAATTACACTTTTGCTATAGCGTTTACTGTGGCAAATAATTTGTTTACAGGTAATAATTTGGCAACTAGTACTACTTTTTACTTTTTATTTACATTAGAAAAGTAAACGTATTCGAGCAAAAGCAACTTTCCAATCCAATTATTCCCTAACAACATGAATCGTCCCTTTGCAGCCTCCACTGTTTTCAACATGTAAAATGCATTCTGCTTTGGTTTATTACCCTCGCACCACAGGCAACTTAACAGTTAAATATTATGGATGACTCTGCCCGCACACAGCCTCACTGGAGCGGACAGCATGCTAGAATCACCTTGACCATAGGCACATAGTGGTAAACATGAAGCAACAGCACTGGCACGGAATAACAAACAACAATGACCTTCATTTGCTAATGTATCTTTTATGTTTGTGCCCACGCTGAAGCGGTGGATAACATGTATTTTGATAAAATACTCTTCTGCCTCTTAAGACATACTTAAAATTTTGGCATATCTTCCACAAAGCATGCCGCCATTGCCTGATTCACCCATCTTAGCTTGGAGTCAAATATTATGTAACCATACTTTTAAAAAAATACATAGAACATAGAATCTCAAAAATCAAGGCTCAGTTTGTTTTTTCCATCCAAATTAGGGCTGCTCAATGTTCTAAATTGCAAATTATGTTTTAAAACCAGGATTCATTTCACAGTGCACATTTTAATCACTTCCATGCACATATGCGAGAGCCAACTGACATATGAGCTGCTAAACTAATACAAGAAGACCATGCATTTCACAATGGATCGTAAAGGTTTAAATTTAGGGTGAAAATTGTTCCCCCCAGAAAAAGGATGTTATGTTCTTTGTACTGGACATTCTATTATGATTTGATCATTTTACCAGTTCAAACAGTGATTTTGATTCCATTGCGATATATGGTGCAGCCCTAATCCAAATACATAATTAAAATTTGTTCACCCCTTAAAATTACAAAGTACCCCGTACCCAGTTGACATTTTCTGCATTTCTTCCATTTTGTCTGATAAAAGGGTTAGGGGTTAACTACAAGTTAATTAAAACATTTTTGGCCCGTAGGCTTCTCCTGGACAGGCCACTGCAGCGTGAAATAGGGACAAGAGAGGGAAGGACATGCAGGAAACCTATTCAAAGTTGTTGAAAATTAGATCAAATATATAAGAATGCGTGTTTTAAAGGCATTTTTGTTTTGTCTTTGAGATCAAACTTTGTCTCTCCATTCACATAGCACACCACAACTTTGTTCTATATTTTTTTTTTTTGTTTCAGAAAAAGTTCCACCTTCCACCACAACAACCTAACATGCCACCAAACATGAAACATTTTCTCACCCAACATCCACTGAATCGTCCAACATATTTTCCCTAAAACGTGCTCACAAAACTGGACATAAAGAATACAATTGGAAGTACTACAAAAAGAAAATAACTCACAATGATTATTAGTAATATTTTACAGGCAAAAACAATTCAGCAACAGAATTTGACCTTTTTTTCCTCTAAGCATTGTCACAGAGTATGTTGATGTTTGGACAAAAATAATTCCCAATCTTTGTTCGCACTGCAGTCATAAAGGTCAAGAACATCACCTGTAGCTAAACACGGCCCAATTCTCCACACTAACAGGTACGCTAACAACCTTAGCCAATTGTCACGGTGGAACTATTAAAAACACATAAAAACACCATATTGTATAGTAGAGCAAAGGGAGCCATATTCTTTCATTACACCAACAGCGAAGTGGTTTACGATAAAAACAAATCAGCGCAGTGGGCATGGAGCTGATCTCTGGAAAGCCGTGGCCGGTCAGTGACAGAAAGAGAGCTCACGGGGACACTTCAGCACTTGATGGTTTGACGAGGAGAAGAAATAAACTTCATTGCGGCCTCTTTTATGTGCGCTTAATAGTGTTTATATGTGGGGGAATTGAATGGCTTGGAGGTAGGTTAAAACAAGTGCAATAGCTGCCTGTTTTAAAAGTAGAGAGTTGTAGTTTATTGCCAGTTTTCTGCTCTTTGAAATAGTAATTACTTTTGCAAAGTTGCTGCAGCGCATAGTGCAAAAAATAAGATGGTTTTATTTCGCTCTATATAATAGAGCTATGGAAAAATGTTCTAGGTTTAATGTTTCATAACTGAAAGACATACAATTACAAAATTCAATGCCCATTTCTAAACTCTCCAGAAACACTCAATAAACAATGAACAAATAATTGAAGCAAATGACAATTCCAATTGTTGTTTAAATTAAGGCATTTATGAGTTGCTTTTTTGTTTATTTGCCAGGTCCAATTGATGGCACTTATATCACAGGCTGGGTACATGTATGTGATGTATAAGTCCCAGTCTAATAAATTCCATAATGGCTGCAGCAAGAAAAATGCCTATACCTACAACTGCAATTAAACTAATCGTGCATTAACGCTGGAGCTTTAGCCACCGCTGCTACTTCTATTAGCGGAAAATGTAAATCCACTCCACTGAGTCTTTTACTGCTATAGCATCTCCACAACTGCTGCACACACTCAATTAATTTTAATATCGATGGTGTTTTCTACCAGTGAGTCTTGCCATAATCAGGAATAACATTGTTGTTTGTTTAAAAAATGGGAAGAGACTGCAGCCAAAAGAAGATATAGGCCCAATATGTTAACAAAGGCAAATTGTTCAGCCTTACTTGCAGAAAAAAGAAATAGATTTTTATTCTTATAAGGCCAATAATTTTGCAGAATTGGATCAATTTGAGGCAATTTGTGTCAGAAAGCAGAACTCAGAGGCGGAAAATGGTTTGCCTCTATAAACAAGCGCAGGAACAAACTTACATAATTCATAAGATGTAAGAAATATGTTTAGAAATAATTGTGTTACATCTTGGCTTTGAGCTGATATCTGACAAGAAAATAGAATCAGCTTGAATATAACTCATGGTTTTTGTTTGAATGCTTTTTCCCCCCAACAAATCATCTTTGACTAGTTGTACTTTTAGTGCACGTTATCTATTCTTGCCCTTTTCCAAACTTCTTGCAACCAGACAAGCTCCATACTTTTCAATGTTAGGCAACTACATCTGGTCTGCTCAAAAAGACTTCTTCTTGAACCGTTTTTGATAATAATCTCCCACTGAACCACTGAAATTGCTTTATCTAGTTGTCTAATGCCTACTTGTTGTAAAATTATGTTGAAAGTGACAATATACATATTTAATACTGACTCTTACGGACAAAGGAGACGGGGAAATATGAGACTACCTCAGTGTACATTCTACTACAAGAAGTTTTTTTTTCATCATGGTATATAAAATGTTACTTAATAATCAGTTTGACCCATAGTAATGAAAGCAATTGTTATTATTATTATTATTATTATTATCATTATCATTATCATTATCATTATCATTATTATTATCATCATCATCATCATCATCATTATTATTATTATTAATATTATTATTATCATTATTATCATTATTATTATTATCATTATTATTATTATCATTATTTTTTATTTTTTATTTTTTTCATTTTTTAAATCATAACCTAGTTGCATTTATTTTTGGGGGTTTTATGTGTACAAGCTGCATCTGTTTACATTTAATTCAAGTCTATGCATGAGCTCCTCCTATTTGGTCTGTACATTTTCAGATAATTTCACACATATTCTCCCTGGCACGGCGCACACTGGGACTTTCTGCATTTGCTTGACATCTCACTAACACGCGTGACGGATGCAGAATAACTCCACTCGGGCTGAAATAGGACCCGTCTCTGCACTCCCCGATTGTCAATCCGCCTGGCACGAAGATAGCTAGATGTTATCCGTGATACAGCTGTCCGTCATCCCATACAATCACACTACCCTTATCTTTCATCAATCTGAATTACTACGGACATCGGCGGATAACTGGTGGCAAATTCCCAACCCTGCGGCCTTCCGGTTTGGCGCTACAGTTTTCATTTTCACAATCAGTTGAGGAAAGGGCCAGAGAACTCATGTGTTCAGGTAGATTTGTTGCTAACAAGATAGCCATGATCCATCAGCAGAATGATTGGGTTTCTGCCGAAGTGTCTTTGGACTAGAGATTCGGAAAGAGGCTATTTCTCACTAGGCCAGACACTGAATCCCCGACCAGTTTACAAATCCATCCACAAAATTCAGGAGAGACTGATCCTGAGAATATCAATGTTGCGGATGACACAGTACCTGAATAAACAACATTCTAGATGTTGTCTGAGTTTTTTGTTGACGACTGACTGAAATATTGCTCAGACTACGGGGGGAAAAACTGCTAAGATTCCCTCAGATGGCAATGCTATATTTGGTCAACAAATAAGCAAAGACTAATGCAAATGTGGTACTTCAATATACACACATACTTAATTGAATCTAGTTAATATCCATGTTATTTGCTTGAAGACTTCATTTGCAAAAACAGATGAGCCATTTAAAAAAGTAATTGGTTTACTCGTTTCATAGTCATGTTTTCAAAAGCCAAATTGATTTTGCTGCAATCAAAATATGAATCCATCCCTCCTTGATAAAATACTCTCTACCTTATTTTCATTAATAATAATAATCTGTCGAAGATAGTAACAAGAAGAAAAATGCTTTTTGCCAATTTTTTCAAAAGAGATAGGTTTTTGCAATTGAACTCCCCTTTCCTTTTTTTGTTTTGTTTGCACAGATCCAAGATATATCATTCTCTCTCTCTCTCTCACCCTCCACGGGTGGTCTCATCCCTTTTTCTAAGCTCGGGTCCTTGACCAGTGGCCTGGGAGCTTGAGGGTTCTGCGCAGTATCTTTGCTGTTCCTAGCGCTGCACTTTTCTGGACTGAGATGTCAGATGTTTTTCCAGGAATCTGTTGTAGCCACTCCTACAGTGTGGGGGTCATATATAATATGATATATATATATATACACACACACACACACACACACACACATACACCCTAGTGAATTGTACTAACAGGACATCTGCTCTAGAGTTAAAGACTGATCCTAGCAAGTGTGAAGAACCATGGCCTTGGATTTGGAGGTGCTGATCTTCACCCCAGCTGCTTCACACTTGGCTGCAAACCGTTCCAGTGCATGTTGCAGGTCCAGGTTTGATGGAGCCATCGGGCCAACTTCATCAGCAAACAGCAGAGATGAGATCCTTTGGTCCCTAAACCAGACATCTTTCACCTCTGAGTGCGCCTAGAAATTCTGTCCACGAAAACAATGAACAGAACCGGTGACAAAGGGCAGCCCTGAGGAGTCCAACAGGTCTGACTTACTGCCGGCAATGCGAACACAGCTCCTGCTCCAGTCCTTAGGGACCAGACAGCCCTGAGTATAGGGCCCCGGACCCCATACTCCCGGAGGACCCATCAAAGGACACCACGAGGGACACAGCCGAACGCCTTCCCCAGATCCATAAAGATCATGTGGACTGGTTGGCAAACTCCCATGAACCCTTGAGCACCCTATGGAGAGTATAGAGCTGGTCCAGTGTTCTACAACTGGGACGAAAACGAAATCAAAGACTCCACCATTCATCATATTTTGTCGCTAGTCCAGTTGTCCATTCTAACATTCTCGACTGACACCTTACCTAATAGCGCTGGTCCCTTAAGAGGTGATAATGAAGCAGCCGTCTATCACCATATGCCACACAGAGTCATAATTAATTTGCCAAGATCTTGAGAGGAAGTCACCGCAACGGGGGAGTCCGGGGAGGGATTTGCACTCCTTCGTGTTGGCAGCTCTAGCTCAGTTGGACACATTTCTTATCTGAATCATGTGCTTTTCTTGTTTTTTTTTTCTTTTCTTTCCAGCTTTCTTACCAGATGCTTGTTTCATAACGACACGCCACTTTGCTGCCAATCACTAGCGCACAAAGAAAAGTTTGGCACTAGGCCTTTTATCTTGCCCGCTCATGGACTTTGTGCGGCTCTCACACAGATTTTATTATTGATAGACACTGTAAGACTACCCAGAGAGAAAGAGGGCACAGTTTTCCTGCTAGTCTCGGCACAAACCAAGGCAAAAATATTGACTAGGTGCTTAAGATGGTTTACAGAAAATATTTATTTAAATGTGGTTCAGGCAGCATTTAACATTTATTCATCCAGATAGGTCAATCAAAACCAATTATCAACAACAAGAACAAGAACAACAACAACAACCTGACACAGCAGCACAAAAAGCAAGATCTGCAGTTCGACTATTACATGCCATCATTGTCTCATGGCAAGATTTGATTTATGATGGCAAAGAATTGCAGTTTAATTTTCACGCATTTTACCTTGTGACATCATATTTGTTGTTTCAGTTCAAATGACTGGAAATAATGTTAAGAGGAAGGACACTGAGTGAAGAAGGAACCAGGCACAAGAGAGAGGAAAAAAAAGAAGGGAGATAAGGATATTGACTTGTGTGTATGAGATAAATGTGTTTTAACCACAAAAATGATTGCACATTTGAATTTCCATAATATAATGAAAGCCAGTTAATTTCCTGGTTCCAAGCCCAGATATAGCGTAAATAAAGAATATGAAAAAATGAAAGAAAGTCTAATGTATAAGCTACATTAATAATATAAATGGACAAGATAATGCAAGAATAAAAAAGAGAGTGAAACATAAATAAATAAAACATGTCTAAGGTATGTAATATTTATTTATTCATTTATTCATGTATTTATTTATTTGTTTGTTTGTTTGTTGATAATTCAGGCATGTTCTAATGGAGGGTCTGCCACCTGCTTGAAATGTTATTGCTTTGCTGAGGAAGTTCCACAATATGGCATTCCTACTAATAATAATGTCTTACACTTGTAATGTGATATCCAGGTTTGTCGAAGCCTCTGAAAGCGCGACACTCAAGTCTTTATCACTCCATACTGAGCGAAGCGAGGCTGACAATATGCACTTTTGACCCATCTAACCACCATTAAACATATCTTTCTAAATGGCGAGGAAAGCCTGCTAATAATTAGAATGCATATTATTCAAGGTATGTTGTTGCAATAAAAACACATGTTTAATGTCAATCAGTAGAGCAGAAAAGTTAAATGGTGCACCTTTTAACTATGTGTTTGTGTGTGTGTGTGCGCGTGTGTGAGTATATGTATGTATTAAATTCAGAATGACAAAAAAGGATAGAAACAGCTTAGGGGGGCTGCCCAGCGGTCGAGTGGTTAAGGCACAGCACACATATGCCAGGCTCCGCAGTGAGTTCAATTCCTGACTCTGACAATTTACTGCATTTTTTTTTTTACCAGACTCTGACAATTTACCCCCTCTCTCTCATCCCCCATTTCACACTGTCATCTCCTGTGCAATAAAGCCTACAGATCATAAAAAAAGAAAAAAAAGAAGAAGAAAAGAAACAGCTTGGGAGTCTACACTAGTTAAAACGTAATTTACTGATAAACCATTTAACTGTAATACAACCAATATCAAATCTGCTTCTTGTTTCCATCCTAGTTTGATGCCCACTCAATTAAAATCCTGGAACTCTAAATGTAACTGCAAATTTTTCCATGCCACTGCGCTGACTATTCATTAAAACCAACTCCCCCTTTGTATCCTCGGCCCACTGTCCAAGCCTTCCAAAATTGTTATGTTTGCAGTAAGACAAAACAAGACATGATGGCCATATTTCAAACTTCCATATGAACACACCAAGTTAGACATCTAATAACCCTTCAGAAAAAATAACTGTCTGCCAAACAGGAGTTCAAACCGAGACAGACAGCGGGCTGCTGCTGACGCTTCGCCACATGACCCCCATTTTACAGACAAATCAATCTACCCACAACGGGCTAATTGCCAGGAAACTCACAGCGTGACCCATTAGGCGCGCGCAACACCCACACGCACCAGAGAACGAAGGGGGACATGACAGGGCACCAAAAGTGACAAGGAAGAGCAATTAAAGGAGAAGGGAAAAATAATATTAATCAAAAATGGAGTATGCATGTCTTTGGTGAAGTTGTGTAAATGTACCAAGGATAATTGTAGAAGTTTGGAGTTGATAAAGTGCAAGCATGAATCAAAAGCACACAATAGAAATCGATCTAATGTGGTTCGTTTAACTCTTACTCTATGGTTATATTTTGCTTGATTATTATTATTATTATTAATATTATTACAATGTATTTATACAGCACTTTTCCACCTTCAGGGCAGTCAAAACGCTTTGATACAAAAAGGCTCGACTGGTGTTGATGAAGTTCAATGTAATTTGTCAAAATAGAGAATTTCGACCTCGATATTTGACCCATTCTTCAAGAGCAGTGGGTGGACACAGTTCCCAGGGATCAGTTCAAAGCTTATTTAGTGCAATATGGTCAAAAGTCAAGTACCACCAGTTCTGAAAAGAAACTGGTCCAAACTCAGGCTAAACCAAGACTAAAGCTGTGTTCACACTTGCACAGTCTCCACATTAATATCAGGACTAAATAAGGACTAGAATAGGATCAAACAAAGTCCACAACATCATTCAGGACAAGTGACCACTGCACGTTTGCAATGAAAGATTTCTTAATGAGGGTAAAATCTTGAGTCGTGTATCTTAAAAAACGCGGGTCATGCGTCTCACCTTCATCGGACCAAAGATAAGCTGTAACTGATATCAAGCGTGTCTGATATTTTAGAATTTTGGTCAAAGAGTGAGCCCTCCTCTCACAGCGTCTACAGTCAATCTCGGTCAAACATGTAATCAACGATTAACATTCAAAGTACAGTAACAGTAACAGAAGAGCTCAGCCGTGAGCCGTGAGCTCCCTTTCATTTAGTAACATCTACAAACGCAAAAACACAACTAGCATGTAGCGCTATCCTCTGCTAACCAGTGCAACTACAGTAACTATATTACATGGAGCCCAGAGCCTGGTATTCGCTCAAACAAACTTTGGTATTACTTTGGTAGTCACAATTGATTATGTGAATCATCGCACATGGTGTCTGTCTTATGATTTTAAATCCCCGCATCTTTTAATGTCTATTAATTGTATGAGACACAAGTAAATTGAGCTGTGAACACCAGGCTTCAAATAAGTGTCCTCGTCCATTAAAAATCTCATACTACGTTCATTCTAAATGAGGGTTAACACAAATCTGACCAAAAGGGTGGAAGTTAATCAAAGTGTAGCTTTGTAACTAAGACACCACCTTAAAAGAAGCCATCATATCACTATTCACAGCCATAACATACTTGAAGAAACATTGCGTTAGGACTTGTAATTGATTGCAAAGTTTGAAAGACAGTGAATCGGAGTCAGGGGGCCTATCTATTGCCCCACACTGTTCACCAAGAAAGGCTGCACAGTGTTCATTAAAAATTATGTTTTAGGGTGCATTCACAAAACACTTTTGAGTCGAATCAGGATTTGTTTTCCCAGATAGTATTGTTTGTTTGGGTAATTGTGAACGTGCAATTGAACTCTGATCTGGGCCAAAGACAAAGTCCGGTTGATAAGGTTGATCTCAATCTGCTTAGAATAGATGCACGTGAGGCTCAGAATGAAAACAAACTTGTGTGATAATCGGAAAAATTACATGCTGAAAGACATGAAAGTAACAGGAGCAGGTCAACGTCTAGTTTCATTACTGATGATCATACCAAAAATCCATCACAGTTTCTAGTGATTACTTGCAAAAATAACTGAAGCTAAATGAAAAAAAACATTTTTTAAAAATGCTTAAGCTGGCTTTAACATGGGATAAATGGCCCATGTTCATCCAGTAATAAGATGTGCATGTAAATGTGATGATGTCATACCTTTCAGAGCCTGTGTTTATAAAACAGCTGAGATTGTTATCACATTTTCTTTACCCTGAGGATTACGAGCGAGCACCTGCTCCTACACCTTGGCTGCAGCTCACACTGAGTCTGCACATGTGGGGCAGGTTGTGGGGTAAATCCATGAAGCCAAAGAACGAGTCCAAACACTGCTAAAGTCCCACTCCAAATTTGTTCATGTGAAGAGGACCAGGCAGAGGTTCCAGGTTTCTCCCTCACATTTCCCTTTGGCCTATATTATATGCAGAGCTTCTACTGTAGTTTTCTTTCTGGAAATTTGGTTTGATGGATATTGTCCAATCAAAATTGTACAGCGCATTTTACCAACACAAAGTCTCCAAAAGAGTACAACACAAGCACAGGTAAAATAGATTACAAAGTCAACCACGATCCCAATCGGGAACAAGCGGTTGAAAATTAATGATTTAATAAATAAATAAAATAAAAA
The DNA here is from genome assembly GCA_015082035.1 of Chaenogobius annularis. Taxonomy (NCBI): domain Eukaryota; kingdom Metazoa; phylum Chordata; class Actinopteri; order Gobiiformes; family Gobiidae; genus Chaenogobius; species Chaenogobius annularis. The sequence goes on along the minus strand of BJKM01000372.1, from coordinate 568,177 downwards.
CAAATAAAAATAACATAAAATATATAATATACATATACATATAAAATAAAGTCAGACCACACAATTCTCATGCCAGGTTGAATGCCAGTGAGTAAAAGACTTTTTAAACACATCAACTGAAGGTGCAATCTGGATATTGTGAACCGAACCAGCTCAGAGAAAGATACAATGCTGCAACTTTTTTATTTATTTTTTGGGGGGGGGATTTTCTAGGATAGATACCAAAGAGATCATTTTCTTTAGAGCTATATCTTTAATAGTCTGATGATCAAAAATATGTCTTTTGTATTATTCCAAGCAACCTCCACGCTGTGAGATCAAAATAATCATACTCTCCCTGATGAATTTGAAAGCAATTAATGTCAATTTCAAACTCGTCTTTGAAGCTTTTCATTGTTTAATTGGTCTGAAATAAAAGTGGCTCCAGCACTCACTCCGTAATGAAGCCAGAACCTCAAGCGTGAACAGCTAACCATATGTTTCATTCTGCTTTAAAAGACTCCCAACACCATTTGGACATATAGTTGTCAGCTCATCTCCGGAGCGGCGCTACTGGAAGACAGACAGCTCCGAACTCCAGCCATAAACCCAACAACCCCTCAATTTTATAGCGTAGAAACAAATAAAGCACGCTACGCAACTGCATTCGCCATCACTGGACTGTCAAGCTGTCCTGCTCATTTGCTACACTCTTATCTAGGCCCTTAAAGCACGTATGTATATCTGCGAGTACAAGTCACCCCTGTGGCATGCAGACAGATACTTCTCCAGCACCAAGCTATCACACAGTCCCCTGACCAAGGACGAGAGGGAGCAGAGCGAGTGTTGCTGTGGTAATGTGTTACGTGAACAAAACCACTGTTATTGAACAATGGCAGCCCGACAAAAATTTACTTGAAAGCATGGACATATTGTTTGTTTTCAGAGTCTAGAATGTGAAAACGATCGGTATTTCAAATCTGTTGAATCAGATCATTTATATTATTAGATTAAGCTTATTCTCGTCTCAACATGATGAGAGTGAGAATCACATGCAGCAACAATGAGTCATTTAAATCCAATCTAAGATCCAAAAAGATCGCTACTACTACTTTTTTTTTAATCGGGCTGTTAATGTGACACTATTGCAAAATTTTCATTCAGAAAGTTTGATTTCATAAGACTAGAGAAAGAAAGCAAATGAAGGATTTCGGTGTTGTTTGGTGCCAACAATCATGAATAAACGTCAAATTGTGATGTTTCTTCTCAGAACAAAGTCAATCATCTAAACTGGACCATGAACACAGGGTCCTGTAAGCGTGTTGATAAATCTGTTTTGTATTGTTTTCTTGAGTTTCCAGGCCATTTTAAAATGTTTAGCTGCTCTACACCTTATTTTAAAGCTATAGGCTCCATACAAGGGAAAAACCATCATCTGAATGCCTTTTCATTTGAATCTCACTATAGGGACGAATATAAAACCACAGAATGGGCAATACTATATCTAGTTACAAACAAGAAGGTATTCTTCTGTAAGTTGTGTGGCAATTCAAATGCATTGTTAAAGACAAAATATTTATCCAACCAACAAACGCATGGGTGTGCTGTCAAAATGCAAATGACACATAGTTTAGCATTTCAAAAGATGTGACTATGATACAGGTCTGGCTTGCTGTACCAGTCCAAATAATGCATAAAATAATGTCCTGAAGTAAACATATATTTGATGTAATTGCATAAAAATAACAGTAAAATTATTATTATTACAGTGTATCTATAAAGCGCTTTTTCCACCTTCAAGACACTCAAAGCGCTTTACTAGGCAATGTGGGTGAAGTGTCTTGAGAATGACATTTCCTCTAGCGCCCCACTGTGGCACCTGGTGTTCCAGCAGTCTCCCATCCAAGCAGGCTCAGGTCTAGACCAAACTGAGGGTGCATCTGGGTTTCAGATTAAGTGTAATTATTTAACGCACCTGAAATGAGGTTGCAATGCACCCTTTTGCACCCCTGTAGACCCGGGCCTGAATCCAAGTACTAACCAGGCTGTGTATTGCTTAGCTTCCAAGAGCAGATGAGATCAGGCATTGGCAAGTAGGTTTGGCAGGCAGATACTGTGCTTTATCTGTCCCCACTGGGTGTATGTTTTAAACTGAGCTTGATTTACTATTAACAGTGATAAAAGAAGTGTTTCACTAACCTGTCCGATCACACTGTCCTTTTTATATTTTATAGAAAGCACCCAAGGAAGAGGAATCATAGTTAAAATACAATATAGAGAAGGACATCAGTGGTTAAAATTAGGTTTGTTTTGCGCAGGAAGCCCAGACAGTGTCTGACCTTGCTGCATTCATAATCGAGTACATTTTCTCAGATTTTGCATCCAGGCTTGATGCAGAGTTTATAACCATCACCAAAAACATTACAAAATATGTCCGTACACTTAACGACTTCTCACTCGACTTCACAGGATCTTAAATTTTCTCATTTGAACTTATTTAGCAGCCGCTGCGTTCCTCTTGAAGTTTCTTTAGATTCCATTCTTGGACTAACTAAGACATTTCTTTGTGGAAAACAATGAAAAATGTACAATTGGGCCAGGACTCCCTTGAAAATGAGATCCTTGGGATGTGTTCATACTTTCACAATCACCACAACCAAATTGAGATTAAATCCAGAATTTAACCTGGACTAGAACAAGACCAAACCAAATCGATATTAGGACTTAAACTGGGCCCAAACCAGAAGAAAGTGTATCACCTTAGTGTGACGATCCTGGTTAAGAAAGGTTGCGTAAAAATACCATAAAGGCAAATACCGAGAGAGTTGCAGTGATTAAGTCAGTTTAAAGCACTACAGTAAAGACAATCAGCAAACAGCAGTCCAATACTACAAAACAAAAGTGTAAATATGTCACTATAGGGTTAGAGACTAAATTAATTCATCGATTCATCTTTTTTTTTTTATTAGAATGTGTATTTTATAAGTTGTATGCACAAAAATGTCTATTATACATTGTTAAATGGAAGATATTAATGGGTGAAGGAAGGTGTTTTGCCAAATTCCAGTTAGGTCCATATTTTGGTGAATTACCCCAACACAAAAAATTCTGATTGCTTTGTGTGGAATGTTTGGTTACCCTTCAAGAAGTAATTTTGTCAAAGGGCCACTTGCACCCTGCAGTTTTTTTTATTTTTATTATACATTATGGTCACAGAATTTTCATTTCTTACATGTTTCTGTTTAATCACATTCACGCTCTAAATTCTTTGTTGCATTTTATTTAGTTTTGCACAATGCACAAAGGTGATCAAACAACCATTTAACTCCACAGGGTATTTTTTTGTAAATACATTTTTAAAAACCTCAAAGCACAATAAAACTAATTTATAATGTGTAGAAACTTGGATTGTATCTAGATGCAAACGCACAACCATTTATTACTCATCATGTGCCCTATTGCCCTCATGACATACAATATAATGAAAACATAATGTTGTGTTTTATAAAAGAATTATGTTTTTTTTTTTCACTTTCTAAAGTAAATTAAAGAAAAATCCTTGAATGTTGAATCAATCCTTTTGAATGAGTGTGCACTCTGGCCTCTGAGTACATACAAGTTATTCTTGATTATATCTGGAGTCATGGTGAATTAAATATAAAAATCAAAAGAACACAGTTTTATAAAATGTATAGAAAGCAATGTGGTAAGTCTGAAGGCTTACAAAACTGAACACCATAGCTTTGGCATTTTATGTAGTTTAAATAAAGGCGATCTTATCTTATCTTATCTTAACTATGACCAATCCATCTACTTGTGCAGTAATGAGTGACACAGTTTAAATGACGCTAAAAACAATAGCAATTGAAGTTGAGCCAATTAAGCACGAGAGAGAGCAAGATGAATGAAAAAAATAAAAACACACAAAAGTTTACCATAAAACAGTGATAGCATAATATGATAGCATCAAACAGGTGGGAAGGAATAACATGACGATCAAGATAAAACTACATATACAGACATACAAATAAGTCTGTTAATATTTTAGGTGGTAAAAGAATAACTTTATCAATTTCATAAGTTCCATGAAGTGGCAGCAGTGACCTATCCATTGCTATACCGCAGCTCTTTTCAGCACCATGGACAGCGCACACCACAGAAAGAAAATGTCACAATATCTGCAGCAAACCAGATATTGTGCAATTGGAGGTAGTTCCTTCCGTAGAAACCTCTCTCTCACACACACACGCACACACACACACACACACACGTATGCCGACAAACACACACACACAATGCATATATAGCAGAGGCTATAGTTATCTACAGTGAGCTAAAGAGGATAGGCAGAGGATGGCCTGTCAGATGAAGGGGGCTTTCAGACCCTCTCCAAGGCATTCCATCTCCAGAGTGCGGTGGAAATAGGTCATTAAAACATATAGGATGTGAGCTACTTAGCTTCTTAGCATCCTTAGCTATACTTCTATTGAGTATAATATATATTCCAAAGATGATGATGGCTGTGTATGTAAAATGGAGTAATATTTAATGTTTCAATATCTAACATTTCTGGTGCGGGTCCGCCATTTGCTTGTCTCCCTGGAGATATTATTCATGTATTAATTTTATGTACATAGCATTTACATTGGATGAACACATTAATTACACATTATAATGCACATTTTCAACACCTAGGAGGCTTTTAGAAATAAATATAAAATATGTAATAAAAATCCTAAATGTAATAAATTTAAATTTCCTTATGTAATAATCCACAATAATCTTTGAAATGTAGTAAATGTAATAATAGAAAAGTGATTTGTTTTTGAGAAATACATGGCCATTTACCCTGTATGTACAGTAGGTAATGTGAGAACGTAATTAAAAAGCACACTAACAGCATATGTTAGGATCCTTTGACAGCTAGTATCAACAGCTTGTCTTTAGGATGTCACGTGCCAAAGCGTCATACTACATTTAGATGTGTGAAAGCCTTTATTTACAGAGTGATAGTGGTAGGTGCAAACTAAACAAGAAGGATCCCATATACTTACTGCTGGAATTATTCAGTAACCCTAACTTTGTTATTTCTTGTTGAAAAAATTAATGTATAAATTTACAGGTTTATATTAGATTTACACCAGATGACAACAAGCTGTAGGAACGCAAGAATATGCAAGTTTTTATGAGGAAACAACATTGCATCTGGATATAATATATATATATATATGCCCTTTAAACCTAGTAAAAACAATGACAGAATCAAACATTTGGGGAAAAATAACACTATTAATATTACATGTTGAATATTTACGTATATAGTAAAAATAGCTCATAGCATCCATGAAGAAGTTATGAATAGTGACCTATTCATTGCTATACCACAACTTCTGACTCATTCAGCACCACGGACAGCACACATCACAGAAAGAGCAGTGAGAAACTATGATGGTTAATTGTTTGCATACATTTTTTTAGGGAAAGATTAAAAAAAAAAAAAAAGGTGAAGACTTGAGAAATGTGATCAGTCTGAACAGTGCTGAGGCGGTTGGTGGAAGGACAAGCACAGTGTAACACAAGTAGCTAAATACATGTACTGAAAATACATTTTAAGAATACTGTATTCTGGTACTTAACTTGAATTGTGTTTAATTTTTTTTTTTTACTTTCCTAAAATCAAAGGAATACATCATGTTCTCAGTAAATTAGGGTGAATATTTACGTGTTTTTTTCTTCTCTAATCGGTAATGAATAAATTTTTACACTATAATATAATGTAACGCAATGCAAAAGTATTCTAATACAGTACTCTGATGGACCACGTAACAGAATATGCTGCAAAATATGTTGTAATGCAGGTATTCAGTTTTCTGATAAATATATTTTCTAAGTTTTTGCCCAACACAGCCAGCAGAAGGTTGTGAGTGAAGAAAAAATATTTAATGAATTAAAAAGCAGAGGTTAATTACTCTTGGGAGTGGGAGAGTCAAGTTTGATCCTTTGTATCTTCAAATCAATGCACTTTTATAATTTACTGTTGACCTTGTAGTAATAATTCATATGTGCAGGATTAAAATGAATATGTTTTGGAGGTCTGTGAAGTTTTCAGCCTACAGTAAACACGTCTGTTCACAGGCCCAATATGGCTCTACACCACACCTCTTGGTTCAAATTATTTACTACATATTTGTAGTGTACCACTTTACAAATGGTACTTCAAAATGTTGTGTTTTTGACAAAATAAATCCCAACTTTTGTTTGCAAAATTTTATTTGTCTGATGTAAAATAGACATCTAGAGCTTTCCAAAAATGTATTACGGTCAAGACTTTCATATTTCAGATTTCATAAAACTAAAAAAAGAACAAACCATTTAACATACATCAGGGCCATCCCATCTTCCAAATATCAAAAAAATATATGACTATATTGTTTACTGGTTTAACACTAGTTTAGACCTGGTTTGGTCTTTGTTGAATTCTGCTTTAGACCTGCTTTGATTCTGGGTTAGTCCTGGTTCTGGTTCAGTCCTGGATTGGCAAAGCAGTGTTGGCAAAGCATTTTGTATGTTATTTCTCACAAAGATCTAATCTATCAGTAGTTATTTCATTACATTAACACAATTTACTGAAACAGTGTTGAGGATATTTTGTGTGACCCAAAATGTTGTTACAGTCGCGTGTTGTGGACCTCCGGTCCAGAGACCTTGGCCCGCCGAAACATCTAGCCCTTGGGATAATTAAGTTGAATAGCCCTGATTTACATAATAGCAGTGTAATGACCTTTGTCACTAAAATAAACACTGGCTCAAATTAGGAAATCACTTACAGCATATTTCAAATTCAAATAACATAATGTGATTTACTAATATGGACATCAGAGCCACATTTCACCATGTTGCTACTGCACAGCTGTACTGCACTTATCCATGTCCGGTCCATGTGTAGCAGTGATATATATAGTGAACCTGAGTCTATAGCGGTGTCTGTCTCCTCCTCTCACTCCTGACTCTTTGATGTGTCAGAGCCTTAAAGGGCAAAGCAGTGAGTAAACCTCCATCTCTGTCCAAATGACATTAAAGCAGGTTGTGAAACATTCCGTGCCTTGATGACTGAGGGCTGACCTTTTTAGCGTGATGCAAAGCCGAGACTCGATGCCAGACGTGGCCGGGACAGTCCAGATTAGCATTTCTGAGGCTTCAGCGGGATACAGCAATAAACTATTCATCACCACTAACATATATGCTAAGCGTCGCAAAAATCTCAATAAAAGCTGGAAACTGGACAGAAGAGATACGAGAGAAGAGGAAGACGGACGTAAAAAATATGATCTTCCAAACAGGAAAGGGTGAAATGGGCCATTGAGAAAAGCAAATGCAGATGTTTAATGGAGTCGTATTTTCAAGAGGATAGTCTGAATGGAGGAGTTACATTTTTGTTTTGTGTTTATTTACAACTATAATTAGAAAAGTGAATCTAAAATATTTGATCTCATGAAAGTATTTGTTTTCCAAATTGAGAAAACTACTGTTATGCAAAATTTTGATGAGAGCTTTGACACCTACTTTTCTCCTTGTAGATGCTATTATTTTGCCTGGAAAGCTTATCTATCTTGCAATTAATTAATTACACATGTTTTTGTCGGTTAAAAATACTTTGGAAAAACATGCATTCTTACTGTGCGTGGGCTTACGTCTCCACGGATCAGGGCCTCATTTATAAAAGAGTCAAACAACTCAACGAACAAAACCCAAATTTAACGTATTCATTTCATGTCGCGTATCGTCTTGAAAGTTGCTTGTAGCAGCACACATGCTCCTAACCTCATGCCACGCCCCTTTACCATTTCGCCATAAAAGGACAATGTAAAGAGAGATATTAAAGAGATTTACCTAAACAGGGAGCCGATAATGAGCGAGTTTGACTGACACACGGGGAAGAAGAGGGAGGGGCTCAGAGAGAGTTAAATAAAAGTTCTATCGTAGAAAAAGATTCAGTTGTAGTCATCTGGACTCTGTTTTAGAAAAAACAAAACGTTTCGACTCTCATCCAAGAGTCATTCTCAATCAGTGAAACAAGTCTGAGAACTCCTGTTTATATCCTACTCTGTGAGAGCCCTGCCCACAGGGCGGGACCTCCTGCTAATGGCCCATTGGAACTTAACTGGGATGGGCCTATTGTTCTATTGTTCCCTGCCTCACCTTGAGTGCCTATTTAGCATCCGAATGTCCCGGGCGTCTCCATGGTTTCAGCAGACCATTATAAACAAACTGGAAGGTTGAATCTTAAACCTCCATTACGATTTAAGGAAGGATTCTCTTTTTTAACAAAGATGGCCTCCTTAACTCCTCTTTCAAACCATCTTTTCTCCCTGCTCAGAATCTCCACCTCACTGTCTTCAATAGAGTGGTTTGTGGCTTTGAGATGAAGATGTACAGCGCTTTGGGTCCTGAACTCATGTGAAATGGCTGTTTAGTCTCCCCTATGTAACGCTCTTTTACAACTTTCTTCACTGCATTGGATAGAATACACTACATTCTCTGTTTTGTGGTCGGCATCTTGTCCTTAGGGTGAACCAGTTTTTGTCTTAACGTGTTGCCTGGTTTGAAATAAACAGGGACTTCGTGTTGTCTAAAAATTCGTTGCAGTTTTTCTGACAGTCCCGAGACATTCTTCTTGGTTCTGTTTCCCTTTTGTCCCTTTTGTCCTGCTTTTTGGTTCTCTTCACTTTGTTCAGAGCCCAATAAGTGTTATATTAAATGACAGCTGAGTCCATATACACACATCACTGAAGATGATGCTATGATTATTTCTCATATCGCTTTGCACACGTAGACTTGCACGCAGAGTTTCGACGTGAGTAGACTGAATCCGTGTGTTTAATTTGGTCACGCTGTAGCCACACACACGCGGAGGTCGAAGCTGCGATGCAATATGTGTACATTTCTAATTTATATGTATTAATTTCAAAATATAGCGGAATATACCAGAATATTTTGCAGCAGCCGCCCCTTCCCCGTGCTGCTCAGCGCTGCCGTGCTGCTGGAGTATCTCATCAGTGCTGACTTCTTGCACAAAACTTTACAGATTTGACTTGAGCAGAGGTCTGAGCGGGGAAAGAGACGAGTGGCTTTGGGAAACACGTGGAAGTAAAAAAGGAGACGGTTTTGTGGATGTTAGAGCTGCGCTAAAAGTGTTGCTAATGTGGAGCTAACAACAAGAAAACAAACTTCTGGGATGATGCCTGGACAGATCAGGAGCCACAGGTAAAAACACAGGTCAGAGTGTAATAAAGTATGAACACGACAGAGTGAAGCTGCTGTGAGCTCTGACTGTGTCCACACTAATGTGACACTGGAGCTGGACACAAATTGTACACATTTGATTCACTACATAAATATTTTATTCTCACTAAGCTTAAACTATAAAAATAGTTAGCCACAGGTCTGTGATATCAACATGTCGTATCAGAAATCATATCACAAGTCCGTGTTCCTGCTGCTGATGCATGAATATGGACTAAAGTCCATCAAAGTTAAATGTTGCAGATTTTTTAAAACAGTGTCCATAAATATCTATTACTAAATTATTTAAGTTTTTTAAATTAACTTTACATTATGTTCGGACCGTGACCCAGCCTGAGCATCGAAATTCGGCCCACGGCCCAAGATGAGCTTGACACCCCTCCTTAAAAGCATTAGAGCCAGACTCTTCAACTTAAACCCCATGGGCCAGATCAGTCTCTCCAAACTGCTATTCCCAAATGTTAAAAAATATATTTACTCTTGTTTACTGGTTTAGTCCTTGTTTAGTCATTCGGAGATAGGCCTGGTTCAAACCCAGTTAATACTAGTCTAGTCCTAATTCAATTCTAGTTCAGCACTGGATTGGCAATTTTACAGAGCAATGCTGATAAAGCCTTTTGAATTGTATTTGTTCATAAAAATCAATAATTATAATAATAATAATAATAATAATAATAATAATAATAATAGTTGTTGTTCTCATTATTGACAGATTATTACAGATCAAGTGTTGGGGGTATTTTGTGTCAAAAGCGGTGGAGTGTTGTGTATCTATCTAGCCCAGAGGCCTTAGCCTCCAAAAAAATCTCCTCAGGAAAATTGTGTCTCATTTGAAAAAACATATTTTTAAAAGGAAGATGTGGAAGAGCAGTTGTTCTATAACTTGAAGGTCGATTGCTAAATTGCTGAGCTGACCAGTAAATATTGTAGTAGTGTCATTGGGACAATTGATTGAGTGATTGTTCATTTCTGGAGAGGTTGCTGGTACAAAATAGCAACCACATCTCTGTCGTTTAGTCCAAGTGGAAGAAGTTGCTTGTTAACAGTGAAAAGTGAAGTAGCGTCTTATCTTTGTATAATTTTATACCTATAGGCAAATTATATTTTAAAACACTCAAAATATACTCAAACAAGATAAGTACTACATATTTCAAGCACCTATTAACTTATTATTATATATATATGATTGTACTTTTTTTCCAGTGTTTTATTTCTTTTTCAGAACCTATCTATCTCCATGGAGACAAGCAGGTGACGTCACCAGGTCAATTTTGTGGAGTGGTGACACTGCTCACATTAAGAATGCAAAATGTTCAAGGTATCTTTGAGCTGTAGAAACACCTTCAATCAAATACATTTTAGTTAGATATATTTTAATGTCATACTGTGGAACATTCGAGGCAACCCAATAATCAATTTCTCTATGGAGATATCCTCACAAGAAATGTATAAAAGTGCACCTTTCATAGCCAAAATGTTCTATATTCTTATTGAATAAATGAAGGCGTAACAAGACACACAAACCATTAGCATTTTATTTGACATTCATTTCAATCAAACGCATTTCCATTTTCAAGAACCGGGCTTGTAAAAACTTTTCCTGGCATATTTGATCCCAACACATCAATGCTTCAGGGCCATCAACACGACTGAACTGTGCACTGCTGTTGTCCCGTGAAACGATATGCACAATGGAGAGTGTTGTATTGCTAATGTGTTTTTGTCCTTGTGTCATCTCTGTCTGTGACACATCCAGATCTGCACAAAGAGCTCATTCTCCATTTGGCAAAGCGTGCTCCGGAGCTGGCACATACAGAGGAGCGCAGTCAAAACGGGCACATGGGCTTCCCCGGGCCAATTTTATTCAAATACAGAATGACTTTGTAAATGGGCGCGTTGCAGAGCCAGGAGTGAAATCAAGTTTTGAATATGCAGACAAGGGTGGGTGAGTTCTCAGCTCTCACAGTGTAAATGGATGGTTTGTTGACTAAATTGGACAAATGAACAATTAAAAGTTGATTTTTGTTCGATATTATTTGGCAGTGGTTAAATGGAATTGATATATTGCAAAAGGAAGACAAAACAATGTCTTCAATGTGTTTTATTTTCACTGTCCTTCTGTGCAGTCTGGGTGGAAACAAATGAATTGACAAAAAAATACAATTACCAAAACTATCAGATTCCTTGGCTACCACTTTTACAATATGATCTGGCAATACTCTACTAGGAGTCTGGTACGCGTGTAAACATTCTATTCCATTCATTTTAATGAGGCAGTAAATAAAAACTGTTTTTGGGTTGTTTGTACACAGTGCAAACACATGCTTATTCATTACATTTGCCACGAGTAAGCAGTATCTAACTTCAACCTCTCCGTTCACTTATTACTGTAGGATTTGTGGCGCCTGGTGAAATAAAACATACCTTTTCTTGTTAAACTGCCATGGCAATGTTTTTGGTGCATTAATGTCCAGGATACTTTGCTAGTTTGGGCGCTAATCGCTAACACTAAAAGTGTACACAAAACATTGCTACACTTGGTAATATTTTCTAATTAGGCTCTGATGTTACTCAGCTGTTTGTGTGTGTGTGTGTGTGTGTTTATAACCTGCAATGTTTGGATGCCAATGCCAATTCTCCCGTAGAAAATGCAAAATCACGATTACCGATTAACTGAATATTCATGAAATCCCTAGTCTCCAGCCTGTTTTGTTTTGAAAAGAGACTTGGTAACTGTGTCTCAGACCTGATGCCCCTGAACCTGTGGGGTGCCCCAAGGGTCAATCCTGGGACCCCTTCTGTTCAACCTCTACATGCTGCCGTTAGGTCAGTTGATACACAGCGAAAATGTGTCCTATCACAATTATGCAGACAACCCTCAGATCAATGTTTCACTGACGGCAGGTGAATATGGACCAGTGGTTTCACTCTGTCACTGCATCCAACAGATCAGTGTGTGGATGCAAAACAACTTTCTCCAGCTGAACTCAGACAAGACTGAAATTCATCGTCTTTGGCCCACAGAAACAAAGAGAAAATGTTAGCAGTCACCTCCAGAGTCTCGTTCTAAAACCTACAAATTTCGGGGAAATAATGGACTCAGAATGAAAAGCCACGTCAAATCAATAACATCAACAGCTTTTTACCATCTAAAACACATGTGTCAAACGCGTGGCCCGCGGGCCAGACTTTTCATCTGGCCCGCCGAACATTTCTAGTTTATAATTATTCATTTCCAATAGATATATCGCGTTTTTATCGCTAGAACTACAATTCCCACAATCCTTTGCAGCCGCGGCCCCTCCCCCGCACTGCTGTGTGTGCGAGGCTGTTGGGCTCGACACACGGGAGGCGACAAACGACAGCGACCAGCGACACTCATCGCAGCAGGTTTAAAATCGAACACACCAGCAGCGATGACTCACCTCTGCTCCAGGGCAGATTGTGGGAAACACGAGGAATAAAGAAAAGAGGCGTTTTGTGGACGTTAGAGCTGTGCTAAAAGCGGCGCTAATGTGAACTAACAACAAGAAAACAAACTTCTTTGCTGACAACTCTGTGAGGAAAACATCCAAACCAGTGCAAAACCTGGGCAGATCATGAGCCACAGGTAAAAACACAGGTCAGAGTGTAATAAAGTCTGAACATGACAGAGTGAACTGCTTTGAGCTCTCATTTGATTCACCACATGAATCATTTGTCACTAAAATAAGCTTAAACTGTAAAATAGTGAGCTCATATTGAGTTAGTGCAGCAATATTAACATGTCTGTGATACAAACATTTAATATCAGAATCATATCACAAGTCCATGTTCCTGTTCCTGCTGCTGCTGCTGCTGCTGCATGAATATGGACCTGCTGCAGATTTGTGCAACAGGTCCACATAGAACTATTACTAAGCTATATAACATTTGTTATATTTTTTATTGTTTATTTTTTACATTATGTTCGGCCTGCGACCCAGCCTGAGCGTCGAAAAGCGGCCCCTGGCCCAAAATGAGTTTGACACCCCTGATCTAAAAGACATTGCCAAAATCAAAAGTAAAGTGTCTAAACCAGACCTGGAGAGACTTATCCATGCGTTTGTCTCTAGTAGATTAGACTACTGTAACGGCCTGCTCACTGGCCTCTCCAAACGAGCTGTAAAACAGCTGCAGTACATCCAGAACGCTGCTGCTCGTCGGTCCTGACTAGAACCAGGAAGTATGATCACATTAGTCCTGTGCTCAGGTCTCTGCACTGGCTCCCTGTGGCTCAGAGAATAGACTTCAAAGCAGCTCTGCTTGTATACAAGTCTCTCCATGGCCTAGCACCAAAGTACATCTCGGACATGTTAGTGCCATATGAACCATCTCGGACTCTGAGGACCACAAGGACCGGCCTCCTGCTGGTGCCCAGAGTCAGGACTAAACATGGGGAATCTGCGTTTCAGTTTTATGCAGCTAAAATCTGGAACAGTCTTCCTGAGATGTGAGACAGGCCGCTACTCTGGCAATGTTCAAATCTAAGCTAAAAACTGTTTGTTTGGCTATACCATGTGACTGAAATGCTTTTCTTTGCACTCTTCTCTTTTATGTCTTGAACTATTATTTTGTGCCATGTCTTTGTGATTTTAATGCATTTTTTCCTGTTGTGTGAAGCACTTTGAATTGCCTTGTGTATGAATTGTGCTCTACAAATAAACTTGCCTTGCCTTGCCTACATCCAGAACGCTGCTGCTCGGGTCCTGACTAGAACCAGGAAGTACGATCACATTAGTCCTGTGCTCAGGTCTCTGCACTGGCTCCCTGTGGCTCAGAGAATAGACTTCAAAGCAGCTCTGCTTGTATACCTCTCCATAGCCTCTCCATGGCCTAGCACCAAAGTACATCTCGGACATGTTAGTGCCATATATAGTCCTCAGAGTCCGAGATCTCCGGATCTCCTGCTGGTGCCCAGAGTCAGGACTAAACATGGGGAATCTGCGTTTCAGTTTTGTGCAGCTAAAATCTCGAACAGTCTTCCTGAAGATGTGAGACAGGCCTCTACAATGTTCAAATCTAATTTTAATGCATTTTTTTCCTATTGTGTGAAGCACTTTGAATTGCCTTGTGTACAAATTGTGCTCTACAAATAAACTTGCTTTGCCTTGCCTCTTTCTATTGTCCTTCTGTGCTGCAAGGTAAATCCACCAGAAAAGTTATGCAGTACACTTTTAATTACCGTTACAGAGGAACGAGCATTCTGTTCATGATCCCTAAAGGTAAACCAGAGGCTACGAAGTAAAGCAGATTCTAAAACAACATGGCCTGGATTCAGCCCACAGTCAAATTCCCTCCTGCTCGCCGAAAGTAACAGCTCATCATTGTGCAATACAGAGAGGGGAAAAGAGTGCACCTGACGCTCAGCTTGTTCGTCCCTTTGGAAATCTACCATCGTGTTGTCCTACGCTCACAAAGGTATCAAAGCACACAGCTGGATTGACAAGTCGACAATTTGCACCAGGAGGTATTCTTTAGGATGCATTGATATGATAAATGTAATGCTTATCAGTGTCAAGACAGAAAAAATGGGCTGGATCTGGAATCGGTTATATGATATCGGTTCTGCTGATATCCTGGTTGTGTTTACTGGCTGGTTTATAAGAGAAAACAGCTCTGCATATTTGATTAAAAAAAGAGTAGAAATTGTATGTTTAATATTCCCAAATGAAAAAAATCCAAGGCACAAGGCTAATTAAAAAGGCTTATTACAACGTGGTCTTCCTCAGCATGTAAAAAAACAACAACAATATGTATTATTTAATTTACTGGTGTTGGCCCAGTCCTCCTCATAATTTTACTTTTACTATAAGTTTAAGGGGAAATTGTACTTTACTCTCAAAATATGTCTCTTGAGGGAAAAGATGAATACGTAAAAAAAAAAAAAAAACAACCCAAAAATAAGAACTGAGAAAGCTGGATCAGTGCATTTCTATTTCTATACTTTAAAATTAAGGTTTTAAGGTAACGGTATCGAGAACTTTGTAGTTGTAAATTCTACCACTTTATAACCTACTCTATGGGATATAGGGCTTCATTTATTCACTACCAAATAATTTTACTCACTAATAAAAAAGTGAAATGTATCAACCATGTAAATTTGATGCAAAAAGCAAGAACCCAAAAAGGCCCTGTGCACAAATCTCGCCACAGCAGCCCTGGAGAAAACCAATCCCATGCCACTCACACATCCTGCACATTCACATGCACAATGACAGGCCATGATAGAATTGCCAACCCGAGCCACTGTCCCCCAAAGTAGTCCGCTGAAAAAAGAAGGAAAGAAAGAAAAAGAAAGAAAAGTTGACCATAATTAAACATATGATGTGATCTTTTTCCATGCTCAAAAGCAACCAATCCAGATTTTATGGCCTAAAAAAACCTAACCTTTCCTAACACAAATATGCTCACCTGATTTGAAAATAATAATAATTGCGTTTCATATTTAATATTTAATTTAATACTTCATATAAAAGTATGCATGTGGCTTTTAATGTATTTATTGACTTTATTATTTATTATTTAATGAAAATAATTGTATGGATGAGCTACAAGGACTCTTGAATATCCCCTTTTTCATGGATTAATTAAGTATTTATCTATCTATCTAATTCTATCGCATAATGAAACAGAAAAAGGTGG
Organism: Chaenogobius annularis; assembly: GCA_015082035.1. Classification (NCBI taxonomy): domain Eukaryota; kingdom Metazoa; phylum Chordata; class Actinopteri; order Gobiiformes; family Gobiidae; genus Chaenogobius; species Chaenogobius annularis. Next base: position 552,232 of record BJKM01000372.1, on the reverse strand, counting down.
CATGATATATTTAATTAGTTCTCTCTCTTTTCTTCTTCCACTTCTAGATGGATGTTGAGAAAATCCACTAATGTTGAACGGTATTATTATTTGTTTGGATTTTTCTAAACATTTAATTCCAAAAGACACACAGTAATCTCGTCCCCTGCCCTCAATCTGAAACAACTGATTTCTAAAGCACGAACACAAACCATACCCCAAATGTCTTCCTCTTCTGCGCACAATGACAGCTCCATAAAAGGATGTACTTAAAGCGTCTTAAAGGGAATAATGAGGAATCTAAGGCGGGCTTTTTGCTTTGCTGCACAGTCTATTCAGAGCTGCGATGGGATTCTGGGACCCACGCCTCCTCTGGGCTCAGTTAGGGTTCGGATTAGGGCCGGCTGCTGAGTTCACCACAGGCTGTTGAACATCTGGCAAAAGACATCAGAATCACTTTAATTTCTATATAATTGCAATTCACTAGGGAAACGTATGGGAATAATGCTTGAACTTTTTCTGAACGTACATTTAACTCTGCGCAAAGCTTTATGTGGGTGACAATGAGGAGGATTTTAAGAATATTGCCACAGAAATGCAAAACAAGAAGCAGGGTAATTTTGTTTTTTTCATGGCATTTCTCTCAGCAGTCTCGTTTGATGTTGCTTATGTGGACATGTTTACATATGTGGCTTGGAAAGTATGTTTATTATTATCACAATCGTTGCATATAAATGAACAGCCTGCCATAGTTTTCTGCATAACTTGTACTACTTAGAGATTGGTTAACACAAAAATAAAACCAAATAACACAATACAATTCAGCTAAAACACAGATTTTGGGTCCATATACAGCAGTCTACAAAATGTATTATTTGTTCAAGAAGATTTGACTTTTGAGTGAATAAAAATTGCAAACTGTTTGAAATAACTGAAATAACTTTCAAAACATCCAAACTACTTTGAATCTGGCTTTTTAACAACATAAAGGTCATATGGGTGACTTTTCAAACAAGAACACACAAGATCTTCCTGGTATCAGAAATATAATAATGCTTTACAATGCTTTACAATACATGTTACACTGACTGTATTTCATGCATGTCTCAACAACATTACTGAGCGCATTTGATAGGTATACTGGGCAAAGTATCTCACTAGAACAGTGTTACTGACATGGCTGTGTGTGGAAACTTAATCATAGTCCTTGTCTCAAACTGAAGCCATACTAATAGGATATTACTCGATGAAACACAGTTATAGTAGAAACAGCACTTATCAAAATAATTCCCACAATAATTACTGAAAAAACTATAAACTTCAAAAAAATCCTCACAGCTCTAACCATCGCCAAGAAAACTATCCTCATGAACTGGAAAACTCACAATAGCTCTGACGAAGTAGCTTCGTCAGTAAGCGCGGGGAGGCCAAGGCGACATGGAGCCCACACACACACAGACACACACGAACACACACCTGTACCAGCGTTTTCTCTTACCTGTCCAATAGCCGTTCTTTTTTCTCCTCCAAAGCCATCGTAGCAGTCTAGGGTGCACACTTGATTGCTGCTAAACCATACTTCTCGCCAAAAATAAACAACGGTCCCCAAATTCACACACTCTCCCGTTTACCGTCGTCCTCTCCACGTTTCTGGCGCCATCCCGAACTCCGCGGTCTTCCGCATTAATATTGCGTCAGTGGTGGGCGCACACGGGTATGACGTACCCATTAACCATTGGAAAAATATTCTTACCAACTTCATTACATAGAATATGTATCTCCCCCTATAATCACTCATCTAAAACCGACCTCCCCCGCCCAACGCTCTCTGACCTTTTACAACTCTGATTCCTTCTCTTTCTCCTCTATCTTCCTCTATCTCACACTTCACACATTTCAATAATCTATCAATTTTATGTATTTGTCTGTGAGCCAACTCCTACACAACCACACAACCACCACCCTGCCACACAAACATGTTATTAACACATACGTGTATTTGTGTTGTTGTTATTATCATCATTATCATTGTTAGTACTATTATCACTGTTATCATTTATATGACTTTTGCTATATATATTACTATCACTATCGTTGTCACAACTGTTGTCCTGAAAATACTAACACCCCCCATCATTCCTTGTGTTTAAATGCACCACAGTGTAGTATGGGAAATGTACACACACCAAACACACTCAGGCTGGCAGGACCGACGAGAAGTGGTTTCCTTAGGACAGCATCTCTCTGTCCCAAGTGCAGACACTTGTAAAATGTCCTCTTTCTTTCAATGCACCTTAGACACTAACATGACACACCAAAAAAAGAAAGAAAACAAAAAGAAAGAAATGATGCCGGGAGAGAATGATCAGACATGCATATGTACTGTATGTATGTGTATGCATAGGTGTGGTGTGCGTGTATATATATATATTATATATATATATATATATATATATATATATATATATATATATATATATATATATATATATATATATATATATATATATATATATATATATATATATATATATATATATATATATATATATATATATATATGTGAGTGTATTACTAAAACATTAACAAATTAATGTATATATCTTTTTTGCAATTTAAAATATATGACAATATGTACATGTACGACATGTCCCTCTGTTTGTCTAATGTCTCTCTTGTTGCCTGTCTTTTGCTGTTTTTCTTCTTGTTGTCCTCACTATTGTTACTGTTTTGTATTTGTAAATAAAATAGTTAATAAAAAAAAAAAAGAAGAAAGAAACAGCACTTGTGGACACTCAAAAGACACTTTACATTGTTAATTGTATCCATGCTTGGTGGTGGTGAATAACTTCTGCAGACACAATTGCCATGGGGTAAACGCTCAAGACTCCCGAAAAAGTAGGCATTTGTTTGAGGCGGAGCTTAAAATTTCTATTTTATTGACCGACTTTCCATGGTCAAAACGATATTTTAGAATCCAGAGGAGCCGATTAGCATAATCTGCGCATACTGGTGTGTGTATGTCAATGTGACCATTTGCCATTTTATTTTAAAATAGTGGCCTCTGCTGGAGATTTAACGTTGATAACCGATAAGCTAAAAAAAAGCAATCGTTAGTGATTATATGCAAACAAATGTATCACAATCAAGTTGAAATAAGGATTTAGCTTGAGGAACAGTTTATATGTTTTGGGGCATGGAGCTTTAGGGGTTAGAAATGCCAAACCTTTAGGAAATCCCAAGACAGTGAAATGTCTTGCCCAAGAACACCACTAGAATATATATGCTTATTTAGAGCGGGAATCAATCTACAGTCCTTTGCGCTTGTGGGCGAGTAATCAACACCAGTAAACCAATACATTCAGGACCAGTATACTGGTCCTGAATGTAATGGTTTACTGGTCCTTTTAAAAGTCTGATACCACTTTATAATAACTACACCTTAAATTGCCTCAACAAAGACTTAATTCACAATGAGCAAATAGTTTATTAAGAATGACTGGCTTAGTAACAATAAAGGGGTTAAGATTACAGTATTTGTGGGGCAAAGCCTGAATCATTCTTAATAAACTATTTGTTTATGAATTCATGAGTTCATTGTTCATGCTTTATTAAGGCTATTAAAAACGTATTTTTCATAAAGTGTTACCAGAAGTCTTTAATTTTTATTGGGGTTTATTCATAGGGTTGATTCAAGATTTTATTCATAACAATTCCATAAATCTCTCAAACCTCATAGAGCGTAGGAGGCACGTTGTTACACCATTATAAATAGCATTTATAATTGTGATTCTACTAATTACATAGGTGCAACTCCTGTGTTAGGGGACATTATAGAAAACTGCCATCTCTTGGCCTGATCTGTGCTACTGGTTAGCATGAAAAAGGTACGCCACACGAGTGCTAGAGCTGTCAACACGTCTGGGAAAACAACTTCTTTGGCAACCGAAGTCTTAAAAAAACCTGAATAAATAAAATAGTAGAAGTCTACGCCTGTCATTGCTCACATGTATCCTTATTTTGAAGCCTGCCAGTCTTTCCCCAGCCACCTCCTGAGGAACCGAGTCGCTGGTCAATCAAAGATGCACTCAAGCAGAGCCGAAGAGTTAATACTAGAGAGATCTGCCAAAATGGTGGAGGTAGAGTTCAGGCTTGACTTTAGGGGAGACACACCTTTATTCTGTCACACAACACGCACCAACAGTTATGGGTAAATATATATATACATATATTCATAGCCTGGCCCAAAACATACGGCTAAAGTGGTGAAGAAGTGGTTGTCAAAAAACAAGATTGTGATGAGGGCATACCTGAACGTGGGCTTGTGCGTACTGGAGAGAACTGGACCTGAGTAACAACACTTTTTTATTTTATCATTATTATTACACTAAATTATGTCATGTTATCTCGTGGTGTCTAGTTCTTATGGACTTAATCCTATGTTTTGTGGATATTTTATTGCTTCCCATCCCCATATATATTTGCTGCGGCAATATTAATTTTCCCATTGTGAACAAATAAATGTTCTCTTATCTTTGAATAGAAAGTAACTGTCTCAAAAGGATTTAAAGGTCTATCTCAAACTTGAATAATGTGGATGTGGATGGTGACCTTTTGCAATCCTTAGGTTAGGCAATTGTAATTAGGATTAAGGTAATCAGTAGGGTTAGGGTAAGGGTTAGGAGGGTTAGGGTTAGGAAATAAATGCTTTTGGGTCAAGTTAATAAATCTAAGTCAATGTCCTAACCTAACATGTGCGGTGAACCAAGTTTACAATTTACTACTCGAAACAGAAATGTATTTCAACAAATATTATACCCATAAGCTCCACTGTTTATTACAACTTCAGTCAAATAAACCAGTAATTAAGGAATAAAGAAGCTGCGTAAACATAATGCATGAGATACTTTACTGAAAAACTGGCTTGTCTGAGACGTTTGCTTTGGTTGACAGAGAAAAAGTGACGACAAAAACAAAAATGAACACAAAAGAAAGCATTTCCTCTGTGCCGACTTGTTTGAGCAGTAAATGTCCATATGCCAAGATAAAACACTCTGCATATTTTATAATAAACTCAGACTTTAGTGTCTTTTTTCAGCTGCTGTTTGTGCGTCGCTCTTTCTTTAACAATAAAGACTCCAGTCGATTTTCATACGGCAAAACTTTGTGGGGTAGTTGCCATGTATGAAAGTTATTTTCTATTTGTGCAATTATATCCAGTCTAATCATAGTAAGTGAAATATATTAATACTTTAGGTTGAAGTACCAAAGAGAAGCAAGAGTGTAGACGAGGCAAACTTGGTAAACCAACCTTTAAAATGCAATGACAATTAGGGGTGTGCCAAAATATTTCAATATTTCAATATCGTGATACTAAATTTGGTGATACAGTATCGATAACGTGGGTTGCTGAATCGATATATTGCCATGAGTAATTTTTGGTATAATTTCCTGAATAATTTTGTGACCACACTACAATTTTGTAGCTTGTTTAAAGAAAGGAAACTTGTTTACGCAAACCATTTGACATTTTGACTGTTTTAATTATTAAAATGGGTGCATTTCATTTTGGGTTTGTGCAGGTCATGGTTTAACAAAGAAAAATGTTGTTCAAATGTAGGGTTCTTTAAAAACTAGGGATATATCATAGAATATCATGAGCAACATATCAATCATTGCATGTATCGCAATCGTGATATAATCGTACTGTGAGCAGCGTATCTCATCGCATCGTTAGGGACCCTGTGATTCCCAGCCCTAATGACAATTGGCTTTGTTAAATGTTTATTGGTGGAAGATGCCCTACCGCCTTGTGTCCATAGAAATGTTTTTACTTTGGCATTGAACTTATCTAGCTTCATGGAGAATGGCAGGTGATGCAACCAAGCCAAGTTATACAGGTCAGATGTTTCAAAAAGCAAGCCCGGCAAAAATGCATGTTGTTTGAGATGTGTGTTTTTTGTTTTCTTTTACTCTATTTTTAAATGTCATAATCTGTGAAAACATTGACAACAGCTTATGACTTAAAAGGTCATGGCAAGTATAAACACTCCACTGCGACGATTTGAAGACTTCAGTTGGATCTAGTTCAATAGTTTCCAGACCAAGATTCCAGACCAAACAGACAATTGAAAAACGTATTCATTGATATATTAATAGAAGACACTAGAAATTAGATATAACTAGAGATGTCAAGATTAACCGGTTGATCGATAATTGTGATTATTCAAGTCACAATAAGCACTAAAGTAAGTAAGAACTAAAAACTAGTAATTGTGACTATTTTAGAAGCAAAATCATGTAATTTCTATTCAATCTACAACACAAAATGTACACCCAAATGTCTAGTGAATGTATGTATGTGGCAGTTTATGTCACAATAATATACTTTTGCATTCAGAAAGTTTGATTTCATAATGCTGGTCAAGTATTAATGGAACAGTAATGATGTAAAGTGAAAGAAAATTAAGGATTTCTCTTTTATTTTGTCCAATGTTCCAATAATCCTGAATAGTCGTTAAATTGTGATGCTTCTTCTCACAATAATCGGAACAGTAAATTTTTTTAAAAACAGTATGTAATACACAGTGAAGTCTAAAAAGAAATGATATGAACTTTGAATAAAAATCAGGCTTTCATCAATGGTTAATGTCATATTTTGGCTCTTTCCAGGCAAAGCAATAACATCTCCACGAAGACAAGCAAGTGACGGCTATACATCAGAAAAGTTACATGTTTTTTATTAAGTCTCTTTACTTACTGTCCGTGTAGCCCTACAAACTGTATGCAGTCCAACCAAACAGTGCCAAGACGCCGGAGCCCTACCCACTCACACTAATGACAAAGCGGATCGGTGCAGACGCTGCAGCTCTATGTACACATCATTTTTCCCTCACTGCACCAGAGAATCAGCAGCACAGATTAAATGACAGAACGAATCTCCGTCAGGCTGCAACTGAATTTGTCTAGCCGTTCACTGGAACCCGGGAATTAATTACGCTTGCTTGTATTCCTCGGTCGCGGTGCCAGTTCGGAATTATGGACTAAAGCATAATTGATATCTCTACGCATTACAATCGCATTTTATCATTGTCAAATACAAAGCATGTTTTCTTGTTGCCTCAGTGATTCTCATGTGATTTGTGGATGATATTAAAAGAGGAAGGAATCAAGTGTAAAATATGGGAATTTATTTGGTTTAAAATGGTGTTTATCTGCAAATATTTCAAGGATTTCATCACTCAAAATGTATACTTCGATTGTACAGAAGTCGTGCAAGATAACTCTTCGCAGTCTCTACATGGATTAGATATTTCTTTGATTTTGCACACTTGGCAGAAACGGTCAAATACGCTAGCTCTTTTTCTCCAGAAAAACTGATGCCATAGAGGGAAAAGCAATGAAGAGCAAATATACAAATCGACGGATTTAAACTGCATTTATGTGTATTATTAATGATGTACTGTTTACATTTTCTGGTGCAGGGTCCGCCACTCGCTGGTTTCCATGGAGATGTTGCTGCTTTTCCTTTCTCACAGTATGACATTACATCACATACTGAACAAATTGTTTATTAAGCATGATTCAGGCTTGGTTATTACTTACTCTAAACTTTAATCCTAACCTCAATGAAGGCCTGAATCATGCTAAATAAACTAAATGCTCATTGTGAATTAAGTCTTTGTTCATGCTTCATAAACGCTAATTAAGGTGTAGTTATTATTACCTAAAAACCTTGTGTAATTGTTTCTTCTCACTACTGTTAATACTAATCTTATTAATGGTAATATTACTTATGCTCCTGCTCATTACTTTTCGCTTTCATATTCTTCATTTCTTCTTCTTAGCTGTGTTTCCTGGCTGCCACGTCCCTTCATTTTATAGAGCTAACTATGTTCATCAATAAAATTACTTTCTTACACGTTTTGAAAAAGATCAGAACCTGCAAACTGAAGTGTGCTGCAAATGTTTCTTTAAATCGACTTATCTCATGTTAGTGTCCCAATGTTCTTCCCTTGTATCACTATCGTCACATTTGTGGAATGGAATGAATAAAGACAAAAGAAATACTTTAATTGTCACATTGTGGAAAGCAATGGCATCTCCATGGAGACAAGCGGGTAACCTTCCAACACCTTTAAAGCTGCCCTGAATCAGAGGGACGGAAACTTGTCTGCCAATCTGCCACAACGTCCTCTTTGACCATCACCACCAATCCCACACAAAAGTGATATCGACAGGCAAGGTGGCTGAAGTATCTTGCCCAAAGATACAGCAGAATCAACCCTCTGGTCAGAGCAGGGATCACATTTTTATCCGTGGGAGGATGAAGCACTGAAGGAAGCAGCAAATACTACTTTCTTTGAATATTCTTTGAAATACAGGATTGCGGTGCACAAATTCAAGAGTAAAAGATATTTGGGTAACTTACACTGGGTTTACCATCCTTTTTCTTTTTTCAAGGTATAATAAGTGGAAGGAAAAAAACACATCAAAGCCATATGTACCCATCTTTTACACCACAAATCATGAATGTAGCAAACGCCTATGCATAGCACACATGTAATATTATTTGTATACAGAACAATTAGCCATAAATCAAGAGTCTGCAATTCCAACCACCAACACGTTCACATGTGACACATCAGGATGGAATAATAAGACAAACTGACAGACCAAAGTGACTCATGCATCCATTTCCATCCTGCTGAACACCACTGTTCAACCACTAAATGTGCCCCCGCAGGCTTCATTAGTGGTGCTGTATGTGAGACTCTCATTCCTCATGCCACATGAAGATATCAGCCCTGAGAGTGGCAGCCGCGACACTTTTAATTGAACGGAAAAGACCAACCGGGAGTTAGTGTGAAAGAAAGGTGAATATTGACTGTTAACTGTGATAGAATGTTTTGATACTTTTTATATATAAGATTGTTAAAATATGCTATTGTAGCACCAAATCAATCTTAAGTAAGTAATAACATTTGTTTTGTTATTGTTTTTTTTACAAATGATTAGCTTCAGCGCACTATAATGCAATCAACCTGAGAACACAAGAAGACCCAAAGTAGACTGGACAAATGTTCAAAGAAAGCAACTTATTGTGAAAAAAATTCCTCTTAGAAAATATTGTGAATTGAAAGTGATAAATAGAATTTATGTAAAATTAGTGAATCCCAACCTTTTTTTTTATTTGAGAAAACAACCTTTTAAGTTACAATCACTCATATAAATCTATGGATGCAGGCAGTGTTCCCTCTGATTCTTCATGTGTCTGAGCGGCCCCTTGGACCACTGTGAGCAACATCAGACGTGCGCACTGTGGTCACGCCAGTATCACATCCATCCAAGTTGTATGCCTTATCAAAAGAATCAAATTACAGGATTTCTGTGAGATTACTTTTAATTAAGTGCTTAAATTGACTTACAATGAAAGAGACAAAAATCTTGTTCATGACCTGTGTAGCAGGGGTGGACTGGGTGAAAAAAGAGGCCCAGGAGTGGAAGTGATATTTACTCCAGGGAGTCCCATTTAGGGGGGGTCTGGGAAAACATAATAATCTGAAAATAGGGGTAATTTAATGTACGTTTGTCTATTTATTTTTTCAGACTCAGTTATGATAATATCCTACTATATAATGTCCACTTGATTCAATAGGTTTGTTGTATAAACAGCTGAATATTGGTTTAAATTGATTTTTGTATTCATTGTATTAATTTTATGATCAGCACCTAATTCTTTTTTTAGTACAGCATGTAACCAAGTACTTTTGAGGTAATAAAAACTCAACAACATTCTAGGCAAAGCAAGAACAATTTCTATGAGAAAATCAGGTGAAGGACCCTAAACTAGAAAACTTACATAGTGCACCTTTTAAACATCAAACCGTCTCATTTAAATAAATAAACTGAGCTGAACTAATCCTACTGAAACTGTTCAGAGGGAGAAATGTATGACACCAAAAAGCCGCTCACATTGCGCTGAGCCTCATTCATAAAGTTTCACCAGCGTTGTTCTACTCACATGGTCAGTGTGTCCTGGGATAACACATCTACCTGATGCAGAGCTCTCCTCCTCTCGTGCTCGGTCCACTGTTACAGCGAGTGGTCACGCGCTCCCACACACACTGCGCCCCGTATCACCACTCGGCAGCAGCCGCCCGTCTCTGCAGCGGCCCGCGCAGCTCTCTGGGACAGGGGCGCTCCCGTTTGAGGCCATGCAAATCCGCCTGATCCTGCAGCATTTGACCCGTCCTCCACAGTCAGGGCCGACACAGCTAAGGCAGGGGCAGATGGGGTCCGGCGGCGCTGCTCGCCTCCTCTATAGCTCGGCCCTCACCGGCCCATTTACCCATCAGCCCACCGGGAAAATCCCCGTATGCCAGTCCACCTTTGCCTGTCACTCACAGAATCACATTGTATACATTTTTATGGGTTTAGTTTATTTTCAATTCAAGTTGGATTTTTATTTTGTGCTCAGTGCAGATGTTCTGTGCGCATCTTTTGGAGACTTTTGGAGCAGTGCGCAACTGCAAATGCGCACAGTTTAGAGGGATCATTGAATGCAGGTGGATTAAATGAAATAGGTGCAGAAAGGCGCTGAGAAAAATGTTACCTGTAGTGCCTCGCCTCAAAGGTGGGCGTATGTTTTTTAATAAATTTTTTCTGGCAGGGCTTCATTTTCCTGTTAGTCTCCATGGATAAGCCATCGCTTTGCCTGATTGTTCAACAGTATGGAAAAGCATGAACATATCCATGGAGACAAGAAAGTGGCAGACGCTCCACCAGAAAAGCATTCATATTCAGGCTCATCAACACCCCTTTTGTTGGAGCCATCATCGCACTGCCACATCTCTCCTCTCTAAAAGTTCACCTCCTTTGACGTGGGTGGATTATAGTATGTGCTATACATACAGATCTCTTTAACCTATGTGGGTTTATTCATATGTCCTTGATTACCGGACAAATAAGGATACGGCTAATGTTTATTCAAAGCAAAACAACACAAGGTTTTATTTTTGCATACCGGTTGTTATTTTTCCTCTTTAATAATTTATGCTTTTCACATATTCACCTTCTGCCGGAGTAGTGCTGAACAGGCAGATCCGACTTTAGTCAGAGGTATAAGGTACAGAGGAGCAGAAAAGCTACAAGCTAACTTTTACAGCAAAAAGAGCATGACCAATTCCCCAGCGAGAATGAAAGTAGGTATTATCATGCTCTCCAGCTCATAAATTCAAAGGAAAACTGCAACAAATAGTTCAATTGAAACATGTACAATGAGACAATCCTCCAGCTAGATAGGGTTCCCCTGGTGGTGTGGAAGGTTCCTGTGGCGATGTTCCAGGCTGAGTTTGTGTTTAAAGGTGCACCACATTACATCCCAAACGTGTTCTACTGCATAATGGTTAGTTACTACTCTCTAAAACAGTGTGTTGGTTCTTTGGATGGAAAGCAATACATGTAGGAAGTACATGGAAATACTATATAGGGGAGCTACTTTTACAAAACAAAAAATGTCAGAGAGATAATTCTCAGTCTGATATTAGGTTGATATAACGGTGAAAGCTATTTACTAGTTATGGATCTTAAGTATGTGTTTGCAATGTCAACAGGCAAGCTTCTTACAGCTCCCAACACTTATGACATGTGTGAAATGTTTCTATAATATGTATTGTCATCGAACACATCATGTTCACTTTTTACAAGAAAAATATCTCATTATGATTTTGCTGAAAAGTATTGAAATTTGATTTGCAATTAACTGTATGTAAAGGATTTTACATGAAAATAAAAATAACGGAAATAGGTATATATAATAATGCATTTGTAGAGCTAAACCAGAAGGTTAGAACAATATTTTGTTTGTTTGTGTAGCAAATTATGGTTCAGAAATTGCAAACTTTGCTATTTGCTAATTGCGATCATTTCAATTGCAGTTCAATTGCGATTAATCTTACGACCCAATTTGAGAGCACTCTCGCTTCTTCCTGTTTCTGCTGGTACAACTTCATCTATGTGCATAATAAAAGCAGGAAGCAGAACATTGTAAAAGTCTCTTCCAAAACAACACATTGTAGTGAAAGCCACCAAGATCCTCCAGGACCTATAACACCCTATGTTCCCAGAATTCACCTGGCTCCCATCTGGACATCGGCTTCATTGTTCAGGTTGCACGTAACAGAGGAAGAACTACACCTTTGTCCTGATGGCTGTTACCCTCCTCACTCAAACTGCCCTGACACAGTCCTCCTGCAAACTGCAAAAGAAATACTACTCAATGTGCTTATATTGCCCCCAGGGATCAGACACAGTTATTTGGTTGATTAAGACTTGAACTAATAGAATCTGGAAAACAAAGACACATCTTATACTAAAAGAACATTTGAAATTAAACCATATAATTGCGTATTCTTTTTCAGTTCTTAGTTCTCACTGTGCTAATACTAATTGGAACATACGGTGATCCAAACAATCACCACGGTGTGCTTTATAACACAATCAAGGTGACAAACAAATCAAATTTGGAATCATACCATCTTTAATTAAACAACAACACTGTTCAAGCGACATAAAGTCCATTCGCAGATGCCTAAAGATAAATTTGGCTCCGCTTAAAGTTTCTCTGCATCGTCCTTTTGTTTTGACTCTCTTTCCAACGGTTCTGGCACGCTGGCTAATGCAAAAACTTAATTAATTAGTTTATAAAAAGCCGGAATAACAAAGATAAGAATGATGGTTTGATAAATACGTGTGATAATGGTGGCGGTGGATAAGCACAAGATTTATAGGGTGTATGTTGTAAAATGGTAAGTTGGCGCCTTATCTGAGAAATCCAGGTTTGAAAGCCATCAACAATGATTTGCAGTGAGGAAAATGAATGCACTTTATCTACGTGAAGCGGTGCAGCTATAGCAGGGAAAAATGGTGCACTAATGAGGTGACAGCAGAGCAGTGAGGGATTAGAATTTTTTTGTGGTAGTTAAGTGGCGCTATGTAACTTTTTCTGGTGGACGACAGGGCAATAAACATATCTATTTCCATGGAGACAAGCAGGCAACACCACCAGTCAGTGTTACAAGTCAAATCTAGGGAGAGGCAAGACAGTAACAATGCATGTTTTTCCAAGGTGCTGTATTTTTGAGCAAGAAAAGACAGAAAAGTGTAATGTTATCCTGTGAAACATTGCCCAGTAACCATTGCTACAGTAGTTTGAACCAAGGACTAACCCAAATATGGATAAAATACATTATGAACCAGTGACCAATTTTGATTCATACATATTAAAAAAATGACATATGTATTATCATTTTTAATTAGTTATTAAAAATGTGTAACCATTGTCAGGGGTTGAGCTCATATTGGTACAGACTAATGTGCAATGGTCAAAAGTAACAAAGTAAATGTAACAGTAACATTTTTAGATATTTACTTTACTTTTACTTGACTACATTTGAGAGCAAGTGTTTGTACGTTCTACTCCAGTTGAAAAGTAAAAATGACTTTTCGTACTTTTTGCACGTTCATGGCGAGACTCAGCTGAAAGATTGAGTTTAAGCCCCGGATTTGAGCAAACCAACAAATTCTATTCATATCATCAATATGTCTTTCGCCATTTGATCACTTTCCCCTGTTCGTCCTGGCAAACGCTTGGAGCTAGAAAGTATATATTTTTCAATAGTGGTAATGTGTTTTAGTAGGGATGGATGAGACCAGTGTTTTACTTTCAATACAAGTAACACGAGATACAGGTACTTCTAATCATGATATTAATTTGATATTGATACCAATGAGTTTAGCATAAACATGAACTGAAGCACCTCAACTAGTACAATTCAACCTATAAGGGAACCCAGACGCAAAAACTAATTTAACAATTGCATTTGCAGATACATTTAAATACATTTATTTTAAAAAATCATTTAAAAATGTTATAATTTTAAGTATCAACATTGTATTAGAATCAGCCCTTTTTATAATATATAGTCAATTGTAGAAAAGGAAGTCATCTGGACAATGTTCAAGATATTTTGACATTTTCAATCTGAAGGTGCTGGGATGAGACACTAAATCTTCATACCAGCATCTTCAGATTGAAAATGACTTTGGAATGGAAGTCAAAATGTCTAGATTTTAAAACATTGACAGATAACTTCTTTTGAAACCTTTTATACAACGGCTCACACCTGGATGAATGAGGGATTACACCAACACATACAGTCAGCATTGACATACTGATATTTTGGTATCGATCCACCTCTAATAGTTTGCTTATTGGTGTGTGTGGTTGTGAATGTGTAGATTGCAAAATCAATAGTGCAATTGAATAATTCTACCGGTCGCTCAGTCAGAGCGTGGCTGAGGTTTACCAAAAAGTGGTGGGGTGGATAAATGTCTTTTTTTGAGCATAGAGCTGTCTTCAAGAGAAAATGTGTGAATCATGATATGGCCATTTTACCTAAATAGCAGTTCGTCACAGGAATGAAAACACAATTTGATTTTTATCCCCATATTGCCCAGCCCTACTTCTAACAGTATAGGAACAGACATAGGAAACTTCCTGGACAAACTGTTTGGAAAAACTTTTAAAACTCCATATGTATCAAGGACGAGACATGCCTTTGACTAAAACTCACTATATTTCTGTTTCCTATTTCATTGGGCACTTGCTGTGTGGACACAATCCCCGTCAGCTCAAGGTATAGCAATTTCCCATCCTTCCCAGCCCAGAATTACCCTGTTTGGTGAAGAAAACTTCATAAAAACCTCCATATTTATCTATCTAGGATGTTCCTGCAGCCAGACTAGTTCATTTTGGGCTAACTTATTGGTTTGTTTGAAAGCCATTTCCACAGTTGGAATGAGAGCGCCTGGTAGCAGATGCTTCAATTTGAGACTTCTATGCTTCTTTACACAGAGGGGCTGAGGTGAAATCATGCTTCCATCAGCTTTGCCTTGTCGCTCCTACACATATTGATTTACAGACCAGTTATGAGCTGGATCCGGAGCACCGCTGGAGTTTTATAGAAGTACGATAAACATCATCAATCTCTTTGTGCAGCCTTCAAAAGGTGGCAGATGGTCCAGAGCCCTTTAATCAATTTGAATCCATGGATCCACATGTAATGGTCTTGTGTAGCTGTGGCTTAGTCTTGTCTTGTTGTTACATGCTGTTAAACTGACAGCAGCAGTGATAGGTTTGACACCATTCAGACTATTTGTGTTATAAAGATATATGGGTCTATTTTGGAACATTTTGGGGTGAATCGATGATGTCAAGCAACAAATCACAAAGCTTTATACATACATACATATACATACATACATACATACATACATACATACATACATACATACATACATACATACATACATACATACATACATACATACATACATACATACATACATACATACATATATATAATATAATAATATATATATATATATATATATATATATATAAAGGGAGTCCTTTGGCAAAGTTGGATATTACACTACGAACATTGCAATTTCCCTAAACGTGGACTTGGTCACGCTTTATAATAACTACACTTTAATTAGTCTTAAAACTCTTTTTAAGAGTATGAACCAGTGGTTGCTTGTCACTAGGGGGCACAAGTGAGCCGCACCCCCGAATTTGACACAGATAAAAAAAAGAATGTGTATCTACATAGTTTATGTTTTAATAATGTTAATCATATTCTTATTGCATTATTTTGTGTGCGCTGGGACTGGCATCGAATGGAAGTCTACGGCAGAAAGAGACGTCAGTCCCGGTGCTTCTGCCTTTACATGACATCCATGAGGTCCCTCCTTCGTGCACAGGCCACTCAAATACATTCTGCATGTACATAGCAACCGCTGAATGGAAGTTCAGTGTTTTAATGGTTATCATCTAATTATTGAGGACCACCCCAAGTCTGCTTGCCCATCTATAAAAGTAATAGCATGACTGATATATTATGCACACTGCCACACCCCCAACAACTTAACAACTTAATATATAGTGACATTTTTTTCTTTTTTACTTTATTATTAAATTCTATAAAGAAAGTATACTATGTCTTATTTAAACAAGTTGATGTAATCCCTCATTAAACAGTTTTGATTGTATTTTTAACTGAAACAGTACTCATCTCCTTGGAACAAAACAAAATCTCTCCTTTGTTTCAGCCTAATTATGTTGAATCCTACTTATTCAGACCGTGTTGTTTATAGCACTGCATAAAACCATTACAGTAAGCTGTTTTAATGAAGACGCTGCAATGCTAGCAAATCACATAAATACTGGGCCACTGGACAATTGTATAATAGCATTCAAGATGTAGCCCAATTACTAAAATGAATGGAAATATAGTGCATTTAACTCCATGGAGGATTAACTTTCTTTTCTTTCACCTCACATCGCTATACAGAGCTGCATAATGGTGAGCTTAAATCACTGTTATGATTTTGTTCCAGTCTTTTATAGAAATATGAATTATTTCTATCCTCAACAATGTCACCAACCTGACAGTGTAAAGATGTTCATTCATTCAATACAAGCGTTTAAAAAAAAAAAAGCAATCTGAGGGCAGAATTGTCACATTGAGATGCAAGCTTGGAATCGAATAAGAGTTATTTAATAGGGGTTGGCAAAAGATTTAGCAAAGTTCTTGTGTCTCCAAAGTTAGTAAGAAAGAAAGAAAGAAAGAAAGAAAGAAAGAAAGTAGGCTCTTGGTAATAATGTCGAAAAAAATATATATAATGGGAAATTAAATGTGACTAATGTGAAAATAACAGAGGCACTTTTGTTACTTTCTTGCTGCATGTGTCCAAATAACACTTTCCAACTGCACTTTCCTTCTCCTTTCCTCCCCCAGTCTTCCCCACAGTGCACCCATCACCCCACCCCACGCAATTATACATTTGTCTCGAAATGTGTATCTTTTTTTTTTTTTTGTACTTTTTTACATTTCATAGTCATCTGGACATTGTTCTAGAAATCTAAACGTTTGACAAATGTTCAATCATCATTTCAATCATTTACACTCTCCTGAGCTCAAATTGGTCCTCCCCCGAAGGAGGAGTTATAACAGAAACTTGCCCTGCCCTTGTTCACAAGCGTGCGAGTCCTTATGGCCTATTGAGGTCTAGCCACCTCCACCTCGGAGTCGTCAAGCACCTCATTAGCATTTGCCTGGTTTGATTTCTGCCGAGGTGGTGTGAGGCGATTGCAGACTGAGGGGAGCTTGTATCTCAGACCACCATTCCTATTTAAAGAAGTTTTCTTTCTTGACAAAAAATGGGAATGTGAAACGTGGCTTTTAGATGAAGCTGCGCGGACAATTGTAAACAAAATTTTGAGTGCCTTCTGTGTTGACACAGTCTTTAGTGCAATGGTTATTTGGCCCCAATTTAGAAATGCATTACATATAGTCTTTAAGTGTCCCATAAAACTAAACGCCATAACCGTGTAAATCTTCATTGTGTGAAATGTGAAGTGTTTTAGGGGTACAATTTGGTGCCCCCTGCAGCATATGGTGCCATAATTGTAAACAATATCATATAATTCCAGTCATGTGATCCGACTACTTACTACTCTTTATATTGATAGATTAAATTGATACAGTTTTAGTATTGATGTGTTCATGGCCCATTGGTGGGAAGCACACTGCAACAACAATAAATTAATATAACAGAAACAGTTTCATGAGGCTTTTTATGATTACGACTATTACATTTTTAACAGTGTCTCTTAAATATGCTAAATGAAAAGCAATATTACATACACACTTCTAAAGTTTAACCATTAACAGAATAGAAAGTCGATTTAGTATCACGTTGGTCGCTTTAAATATTTAACAAAGCAGCTCTTTGATCCAGTGAATCCAAGGATTACTACTCGCACTTGTCGATAAAGCTGAAATCAAAGTGGCCAGTGGGGTTTTGTGTAGAAATCTTTGCAGAAACGTGTCAATACAGACTGGAGCGAGAGAGTGCTCCCCTTCGCCAGTGTTAGCCCCTGGATTAACAGCACCAGAATAATTTAAGAAGCTACTCAATGGATGATGTTCATTAAAAGGACCCCCAACTGACTGGTTAATTTGGCTGGCACAAGCTATTTTCAGAATGTGACAACCAATAGAGATACAATGCACAGCAGCGTGATTAAACCTACATTCAAATTGGGATGTTATGATGTCTGAATTGTAATTAAATAAAACAAATGTAATAAATACATTCAAACAAAAATTATTATAATGTCATGTTTGTATTACGTTTAAAAAGTAAAGCCATATACTGCTCCTGAGAGATTCACTGTGATTGGTTACATCTAAATGTCACTTCATCTATGTCTGATTTCAAGTTCTTTTGTCATATTGCCCCGTGCAATGATGAGCAATTCATATTTCAATGTTCCCTCAAGTGTTACTACTCTTGGATTTGAAGACGGAGATTAAAATGTGCACTTTGAACTGAATCTTGATTAGGCAACGCTTTATAATAATGGTACTTGAGTCAAATATTAGTTCCCCCTGATTCATGCAGAGCTTCATCACGACTTCACCATATTCATCCAGGGACTTTCAAATCTTCAGTCTTCTAACGCTCCCCCAACTGAACTATTTCAACATGTCTGCAGATTTATCATCGTATATCACATGGTTTTTACAGTAGAGACAAAAATCGAACACTGACAACCGTTTGAATTTGCTTTAGGCCTGGTCTACGGCCATCTCAGTGTTCAGTGTTCTTACTTGATCGAAGACTACCTTCCTGAACGTATCATGAGCTGAGGATTCTGCTTTGTCCATGGAGAATATCGGCGACTGAACAGGGACGTTGGACAATCAGATTAAAAGGATACAGACTGAGCTATCTGGATTAATACTAGAATAATGATAAATCCTGATTAAACTAATACTTAATTCAAATAGTGTTATGGCGATTTATTTAGCCAAATCAAGACTCAGTTCAAAGTGCACATTTGAAACATCTCCAGGAGTAGTAACACTTGAGAGATGACTGAAGTATGAATCGCATGATGAAGTATGCCACTAACACATTAACTCGTGTACCGTTATTTCATAAAGTGTTCCCTAAATGACAACTCTAAGCCCAGAAACGCCCAGAAACGACCACAAAGTCGAGTTTTGTTTTCTCCTCCGCACTTGTTCAGGTTTACAAAGTGCTACAAAATGATGTCTTTCTCGAAAATAAGTGTTGGATCCATTGTTGGATTAAAGTTTGTCTTTTCAACTTCTAAGCGGCTCCTTTGCCCATAAAAAAGATTGCTTTCATTTAAAAACAAATTCAGTTCCAGCCAACTCTGAATTGAGAACACAGCTCTATAGGCACTTAAGTCCTCTGCCCGTGCCCTCTACAGCTTCCATTAGGATGAGGCAAGCCACAAAACGCCCACAATTAGAACTGAACGGCTGCACAACGTTGGCTCGAAGAATAAAGTTAGATTTTTGCGTCTTGAAGGTTAATAGGGAAGAGTTATAGATGATTTATTGCCAGTAAAGTGAAATCTTTTGGCATGTGTAGGCTGCAAAAGTGAGCAGCACAAAATAAAAATGCAGAAAAGATTAGATTTAAAGGTAAAGGCAATTTAATAGGTACAAGTACGTGATGACTTTAATGCTGCACTGTGGAACATTTCAGACGAAGCAAAATCAACTCTATGGAGACAAGCAAGCAAAGTTACATGGTATAGAGTTAGAACAGTGTTTCAATTGGAAAAAAATCTAATGGTTTACAGCTTTTATGAATAAAATACTACCAAAAGTAACGACTGCCACTGGTTAAGGATAAGCCATTTCATTTGTAAAAGTAAGTTACAATTTTAACCTGTGACAAATTTGTATGTGCAAAAAATGGAGGAAACTTGAGTGAAGGACATAATTGCTGTCTGCAAAAGGTATACAAGGGAATACATCTACCAAATTATGATCATACATGTATAGAGTGTTTGTGCAGGATGAGTCAAGGATTTTCCAAATGAAAAGTTAAAAGATCATGAACTTTTTTTTTTAACCAATGAGTATCTTCTAAAAGCAGCACTTTGTGACAAAAAATAGACCACTGTACACTGTGTGCATCTGGTAATACTAAGTACTTTATGTGTCAACCCAGAAGTAAGAGCTTAAAGCAGCGTTCTGATTGGCTGAGCTCGGGTGGCCCTCCCCAGTTACACTTCATCCTCACAAAAAAGCAGTTTTAAAGCTGTGCGCTTGCTCAGTAATTCAATTCAATTATTATTATTTTTTTAAACGCCTGAAATCACGACGGCGCTTGCCTCGAAGGGCAATTCATGTAGAGTGTGTGAATATGAAAAATGTGTCAAAAGAGAGTAAGGGCCGAGCTTTCAAAACCTACTTACGGTTTGTGAGAATCAGGTATTATTACTCTTAAGGTTTATTCAGTTTGAGAATTTAAATGCATGACAGAAATTGCCACCTATTGTTGACCTCCATTGCAATGTCACAGATACATCAACGGCAAATTATACATTACATTATACTTATATTACTATGACAAATCAAAACAAGGAGGTGGGCTGTTGTTATAGACGTTTCAAAAGACCAAGTGTCTATTTTCTTCTCAAAGACATACATCTTCTGATTATACCCCTCCTTACACACTGGATGTACTGGATGTAATGTATGTAATGTATGTAACGGGATGGACTGCAGTCACTTCTCCCTCTGGACACCAATCAATCACAACACACAAACTCCAGTCCTGCTGCTGTAAAATCCTGACCTTTTCAGGAAATACGCTCCACTCCAGGGACGGACCAAGAATGTCACACGGAATAACTTTAAGTCACTCTACTGCGCTTCATTTGTCTAGAATTCCAAAAGATAAGCTAGTTCCACGATTCGTCAAACGCTATATGGTTTCCAACGACTTTACAGGCTAATGTTTCTTTTGGGAATGTGCTTGCGGATTCACAAAACTATGGCTGGAATACATCTGTCCCAATTAGACCAAAGAGGTACTAATAGTTGCAAGAAAAGCTACGCAATATCTGTGTTCAAATTCTCAGACTAAAAGTTGTTTTGTTTAATCGGTCGCAGATGTTTATGGACACATCAAAATTGTATAATTATTCACGATTATTATTACAAAAAATACAAAATAAAAACTAGATTCCACAGCATACCATCTACTAAAACATTATCAAATGAGCCCAATTGGAAGTGTGAAAATACATTACAGTGTCACAAATTAGCAATTTATTACATTAAATAACTATGACTCACATTAGATTTTTTTTGGCTATCGTGGTATTCTCAGGTAGTGAACTAAATGGAAACAGATCACGGTTCATTTAGTATTTGACCAACTTTATTAAATCAAACTTTTACTTTGCTTCCAAAATGTTCTTGACTAAGACGTTTTTAATTTGTACTATTATACTGTGACCTGAATAATCAAGATTGTGTCAAGTAAAGCATTGTAGGTCAGCAAAATTCCTGATCAAGACGACCAAAATTTTAAATTAGTTGAAATTGACTACTTCATTTACCAGTGATGCTCATGGATTAAATAAGCAAAATAACATTTTAAAAATACAGTCTGGGTCAGATTATATAGAAAGAAGTACAAACAAGCAAAAACAATAGTAAAAGTGTATATTAAAGCATATCAAAATGTATACATCACTACTAAGGTATGCAGATTTGAACAAGGTTTAGAATAACACATTTAAAATAAAAATTTAAAAAACAGTCTGCTTGTCCAATTACTTACATCACAAATACGAGCAAAATACACCAAATATTATATGAAAATTTGCTTTTTGTGGTGTATTTTAAAAGATGCAAAAGAGTAAAATGCATTCACCATAAAACTAAATGCACCTTATTTCCGAAAGTCAATGAACAAGCCTGAATTCCGGGCTAATTTTCCACAGGCTTTGTTAGCTGGTCTGATTAAGCACAGCCATTAATTGTAATCAAGTTGAATGTTAAATTAATCATGATATTGAATTGAGGTCACGTCGTCACACCCTTTAATGTGTTGTTTAATTGGAACAAGTGCCAACACTCCCAATTACTCTCTGCGCCTCTAGCCCTCGCAAGAATCTGAAATTTTCCCAAGTTGTGAAACCAAGAAAACTTTCTCAAGTGTTTTATACATGGATCTTTTGTCACCTTAGGGTGCTCTGACGCTTTGTGCAATGCCTCATTTCTCCAAGAACAAGAGGTACAGTTTTAGTGCTGCCATGGAGTTTCAAAAAAGTTTGAGAGAGCTTGAGAAAGAAGGTCGTTAATAAAGGTTTGGCGAAGGTGGAACTGTCCTTGGTGCTTAACTTCTTGTGTCAGAATCTGAAAGCATTTTATTTTCTTGGGCAAATGTGCCGCATTCCAGACAGAGAAGTAAGTATGAAATCATTGACCCAGTGCATCTTTCAAATGATAACTTTTTTATTTCGTTTTTTGTTCTGAACACCAGGAAGCAATTTAGAGCTAATACAAGTACCACCCCGACACTTTAAGCCAAAACAAACGTTGTAATGTCTCTATTGATTGAAATATTGAGAAAAAATATGTAAATGTGAATCCATATTATTGGTATATTCAGACAAAACTAACATGTAACTGGAAAAAGGGACAAAACTAGTTTTGGCTCAAATTTCCCATCAAAATTAAACTATTTCTCACGTCAAAAAATCCACCTCATAACCTAAAAAACAATGTCTCTAACCACCAAACAAAACACAACAGTAAACAACCTATGCTCCCAACCCTGCCCTCCTCTTCTCCCTTCCATCCCCCGTCTACTTTGTCACCGAAGATAGATTCCTGCGGACAAGACCACCATCGGGGGGTCCCCCATGTAAAACTCCAGCAGCTACAGCGCGTAATATAAAGGCTTCACATCGCTGTATCACCGCACACTGACACAAGCAGGGGATGGCCACTTAAAAGTTCAGCCCTGTGGCAAGCCTGACCGCAGCAATGCTAAGCTACACAGTTATGAAGTTGCTCATTGCTGTTTCGTTATAGTTCAATACAAGTCGCAGAAAAAAAAAAAAAGCGCTTTTGGAGAAAACACAATTCCCCAGACGTTCATGCTAGCTTAGCGGGGGTAGTGGGTCATTTGTTACAAGCTGTATGCTGGGTGCAGAATTAAGTGGATTTACAAAGAGGAGACACGGGTTTAACTAGGTAAGGAATGGGGCTGCAATTGTGTTTGGTGTTGGGTTGTATCATGAAAGAAGATGCACTGTGTAACTTTGGTATATATTTTTTTCTTCCCATACTACACCATGTCAATCTTCTTCTGTCTTATTAGAAACAAAGATGTCTTTCAGTATTGTGTACACGCGCATAAACAATAAAGACACTTAATTTGTTCCATTTAAAAACAATATCTGGCAAATTTCTTCCTCCAAAGTCTAAAAACTGCTCCAAACCCCATGTTTTTACTGGCACAGGATCGGCTGTAGCTCTCTCATTGAAAAAGACACAAACTGATCATTGATGATTAGAAATGACGGTGTGTGGAGTTTGCATGTTCTCCCCATGTCTGTGTAGGTTTCTTCTGTATAATACTAAGCTGGTGTATGAATGCGAGTGTGTTGTGAGAGTGAATGCTCTAACATATTATAACATATTGATCAAATATGTCTATAGGCTCTGCAATGATTTATCTGCTTCTATGTAATGGTATCAAACACAGCCGTGCTCTAACAAAAAAAAAGAAGACATAGTCTTTCTGATCACTTTTCACGTAAGCTTTTAACTACATTTCATAAAAGAATAATGATATACTTGAATATAATAATATAGAAGGACTAAACTGAATGCTCATAATTTGCCCTCAATGCTCAATGCTTTCAAATGTATCTGAAAAAAGAGGGAATAAAACTGACCCCAAAGCCTTTGGTATTTCATAATGTTGTCAAGAGTTAAATTAGCACAAATTACTAAATGTAATAAGAGCCTCTGAGTACAGTTCAAATGGGAAAGCTGTGGCCTTTTCACAGTGAAGAGCTGTAAAAAGCAAACGTAAAATGTGGAATGTGGAGGAGTTCGTTTGGAGAAATATGAAAAAACTCTACTAGTACCTTTACTTTTACTGCTACTACTACTGCTACTACTACTGATGCTGCTACTGCTGTTGCTACCACGACTGCTGCTACTACTACTGTTACTACTGCTGCTACTACTATTGCTGCTTTTACTACTGCTGCTGCTACTGCTACTACTAATGCTATTACTGCTGCTACTTCTACCACTACTATTACTGCTGCTGCTACTACTACTGCTGCTGTATGTGTGTGTGCCTGTGTGTGTGTGTGCATTATCTCAATAACAATACCCATATTTTAACAATGCATGAGGAATGAGCTAAAATGTACCTCTAAATGTCTTGGTTGAAGTTCAAGTATTGTAGAAAACATGAATGGACCATAAAATTTGCCATAAAAGTGCAGCGATATCACTTTGTGCTCCATCTCCTTTTGAGGTCATTTTTAATAGATTTATGTATTAGTGGTATACTTGGCGGCATAGTGGCTGAGTGGTTAGCGCTCACGCCTCACAGGAAGAAGGCCGTGGGTTCCACTCCCGGACCGTTTCATTTCTGTCTGGAGTTCGCATGTTTCTCCCGGGGTCTGGGTGGGTTTCATTTTCAATCTGAAGGAATTGGTCTGAGAAGCTAGAAAATGACTTTCGGATGGAAGTCTTGATTTCAGTCCCTTGTCCAGATGAGTACCATTGAAACTTTTCTGCGATGGATCACTCCTGGACAAATGAGGGATTACACTGACTTCAGCAACATTACTATTTTCAAGTCAATGTATTTTTGTAGAGCCTTAAATCGCCGGGCTTCTCAAAATTGTCGATTTTACACACAGAAAGTTAAAAGAAATCAAACAGTCAATAATAGAGAAGCAGATTAAATAAATGTTCACAGGAAAAAAGCAAATGGAAAGCTAACATTAACTACAATGTTCTATGATACTACACAATGAAGTGAAACAACATTACTGTCCAAATACTACCGACGTGTACATTATTTAATACTGTGTGCACAGTATGGACCGTTGTGGAAGTGTTGAGTGTCAGGATCAAACCTCATCCTGAGCACATGCTGTTGTTGTGTCCCTGGTAGCACATGTAATACGTACGAAATGGACATATGAAGGATTTGACCGGACACATCACATGTAATTGAAGCTTTACTGCCGTGATAGCATGGACCCGCACTGGAGCCGGAGCAGAGGTGCTTTGTGCACTTGATCACTATAAATGTACAGGCCGGTCAGCGAGGTCACTTTCAACCGTCTGCTTTTCATCGCTCTCATTATTCTCAAAGACAAGTCCAGGGCAGCCAGCTATCTACAACCTCACAGAATCGACACGAGCTGGTGTGTGAGCGACAGTTGTATTCACTGCTTCGTATGGTGTTTTGTGTGGCATAGACTTTACTTGTAATTGAGTCCATCTTTAAGCGTATCATAACGTTCCAATTGTATCTAAAAAAGCACATTTAAAACAGCTGGCAAAAGTAAAAACAAAAAAAACAAAAAAACAGCAATTACAACCATGCGTGTTACGTTCAAAGAGAGGAAATAAAGAAGACACACGTTAATGAGTAAAAATGGGTAAAAGTAACAAGAAATCTTAAGACAGTGACATTTTTAAACTGATTTAAAAACAAGCGTAGACTAATCTTGGCTAATCTCTGACAAAAGGAGATATTTAAACCTCATATCATGTTATTATTTTGAAATGTAATCATGTAATAATAAGAATAATGATGCTGACAGAGAGAAAAAGTGATGTGACAATATAATAACACAAGTTTTAAGTGTTATTGTGAAAAGAAACATCACAATTTGTAATTATTCACTCATTACTAGCTTTATGAAATCAAAAAAGTAATGATATTGTCACATAAATAATAAAACGTACTTTACATGTACAATAGGTTGACGTTTTGGAGTATAGATTGAATTAACTGAAAGTAGTCATTTTTACTGTTTAATTAACATTTGTTGACGATTATATAGTGACCTAAATAATCATGATTATCGATTGAATTAATAATCTTGAATCTCTAGAACCAAGTCAGAACTGAAGAAGCTTCTTGGATGAGTGGCGAAACATATTTACTTTTGTCCAGTTGTCTCCTGTAAAAGAAGAAGAAGAAGCAAAACTATTTTCAAATAATAATGCATCAAATTTTTGGGCTAATTTACCCATATCGTCTCCTTATTCTGAACTTGTACCCACTGTGAGCTGCACGCCACCATATTTCTCCAAGATTAAAGAGACTGCCACTCCGCCGCCGCATTGAAAATGATCCAGCAGTATCATTTTGAATGTTTAACACAGCGCTGTCTAAGATAAGTGGGCTATGTGTCATAATTATGCCTTCCCTATGAGTGTACCATTAGCTGTGCACGTTTACTTTAGCTTTTGAAAGGGACAAATCCTAATGATACAATAATGACACTCTGCTCCAATGCGTCATCCAGTGCGTTCATACAGACAAAAACGCAGAGTCGCTCGTAAACTCGGGGCGGATCGGGCCGGTCACGTTGCAGAACACAAAGGTAGGTGACAGGAAGAGGAATGTGTGACCTGTATTTGGATTTGGGGTCCGACGTTTGAACGAGTAAAAGAAAAGACGCATCCCGAGGTGGTGCGACGGAATGTGAACAGTAAAATGGCGAATTCAAGAGTTGTTTAAATGTTTTGTTTAAAGTCCGAAGTATTGAAATGCGATGTCTTCCACGCAGATTTTTTAACTAAGCGTGAGGACCATGTTCAGTTTAGAAACGCTATCTCCTCCGATGTGTCCAAATGTAGCACAATGACAGAGAAACAACAGTTTTAGGCAGTTGTTTCTACACAGTACTCATCCAACAACATGCCTAATGCAGTATAGACATGAGAGAAGTCAATATGCAAGAAAAAAAGATGTAAAATGCTACTGTTGCTTTTGCATGTGAGCCTAATTTTCTTGTTTATTTTGTTGAAATATCAGATACAAACAAATGCACTGAGGGGATTTTGGATATCTTCATTTGATGTCAGCAAATCCTTCACTAAGATCCGCCAAAATGTTGTTAAATACAAGATTGAAAAGTTTGGTGTGTGTAGATAATACTTTAAGAGACGATCTTAAAGGGCCGCTACCCATGTAATAAGCTTGCTAAATGCTTCTTTCTGTTTTTTGTCTGAGTGTCTCCAGGGTGAAATATGTTTATAATCTGATTTCTGGATCCGACTATCAAAATGTGATCCGATTTGTTCCTGAATGTTCAAACTTGCACAAAATTAGACCAGTGAATTGATGCAACAGCAAAAAAAAGTTCAAACTAATGTGGAAAAGAGAAAATGTTAAAGATTGAAATTGTTATTTTAAAATGAATTCCACTTCCAAATACAACAGTCATTCTATAAACTGACAAATTAACTGACACGCGTCATCAGATTTCGATGGAGCAGTAAACACACACCAAAAATCTAAACTATTGGGTCGTCTTGATTGTTTCAGTCATCGGATTTTTGCAAACCATGGAAATGTACCAACTGTTTCAGAGCCACATCAAAATTGTATGTAAAAAATTCCCAGGTGGAAATAACAGATCATTTTTTTCCCCTCGCAATTTTGTTATGCACTTGTCGTGAGGGAACTGCTTGCCTTCCAGTTGCCTTTAAGCTATTTCAAACCCCAAACCTTACCTAACTTGGTGAATTCTATACATACTAACAATAAGAACAGATGTAACAGACTTTAACTGCGTCGAACTACTTCAAGTGGACAAATGTCACAACTTGAATAGCTAATTCCAACTTTCAAAGCCATTTCATCCGCATGTTAAGTTCATGGCAGGGGCATCCTGGATCATGCTGCCTTTGGTAATTACTGATTGGCCAATTACCAACTCTGGCCGCTTACAAGTCTGTTGCCAAGGGTACCGAACTAAAAAACTGTAAGAAAGAAATGAAAGAAAGAAAATCAACCTTATATATATTTTTAAAGCGTTTTTAGATTCAGTGTTTGGCTTTTGGTGGAAAATGTTTCAAAAGTGTAATGACGACCAATCAGCCTGTTAGAAAGGAACAGATGCTCCGCTTTTAGATAAATTAAAGAGGGATTGGAGTCTTTGAAAGTTTATTTTCAATCCGCACAGAAAAATGAATGGTAGTCCAACATGTGGTGTCGGCTTGGGCATTTTGATCCATCTGTCGGTTCAGTAAAGCTCAATTGCAGCAGAATTTCTATAAAATGTTTCTTTCAACATTTTTCCTCAAAGACCTGCGAACGTCAAGCTGCAAAAACTGAAAAGAACATATTTTATCTCAGTTCAAAAATTTAGGTGACAAAGTTCATATGGAAGTACAGGTGAAGGCCGCTGAGTACACGCACACAATAATGAAAAGATGTGCATTTCTATGTATTTGATGAGAATCAATATGAAACATTCCAGTGTGAAATAGATCAGTACAGCATGTTTTTAAAGAGATTTATTGAAATATTAGTCTTTGGTGTTCCTACTAGTTGAACATTATGGCATGTATATATATATATTTATTTTTTATTCATGTGAAATTATATGACATTTACATTCACATTTTATCTGACAATTTTGACACTAAAATGTATTCTTAAACGCACAATATGCAACTGCTGAAGGGCCTGCCTAGAATGTTCCACAGTATGTCATTAAAGGTATTTTTTGAAGGTTCTTCTTAGTATTGAACAGTTCCATGGGTAGATCAGCATTTTGTTCATTCAAAACCGTAAAATGAATCTAAAATGGCTTAGTTATAGTTCAAATCTGCCTAACTGATAAGCCCCGCCTCTCTAAAACTTACAAATCAAGTTAGAAATCTGGGGGTAATAATGGACTCAGATTTGAATTTTAACAGCCACGTCAAATAAAATACATCAGCAGCTTTTTACCATCTAAAAAAACATTGCCAAAATCAAAAGTATAGTGTCCAAACCAGACCTGGAGAGACTTATCCATGCGTTTGTCTCTAGTAGATTGGACTACTGTAACGGCCTGCTCACTGGCCTCTCCAAACGAGCTGTAAAACAGCTGCAGTACATCCAGAACGCTGCTGCTCGGGTCCTGACCAGAACCAGGAAGTACGATCACATTAGTCCTGTGCTCAGGTCTCGGCACTGGCTCCCTGTGGCTCAGAGAATAGACTTCAAAGCAGCTCTGCTTGTATACAAGTCTCTCCATGGCCTAGCCCAAAGTACATCTCGGACATGTTAGTGCCATATGAACCATCTCGGACTCTGAGGACCTCAGGGACCGGCCTCCTGCTGGTGCCCAGAGTCAGGACTAAACATGGGGAATGTGCGTTTCAGTTTTAACGCAGCTTAAATCTGGAACAGTCTTCCTGAGGATGTGAGACAGGCCTCTACTCTGGCAATGTTCAAATCTAAACTAAAAACCGTTTTGTTTGGCTGTGCATATGACTGAAATGCTTTCTTTGCACTCTTCTCTTTTATGTCTTGAACTATTATTTTGTGCCATGTCTTTGTGATTTTAATGCATTTTTTCCTGTTGTGTGAAGCACTTTGAATTGCCTTGTGTATGAATTGTGCTCTACAAATAAACTCCTTGCTTGCCTTGCCTTGCCTTTATGCTGACATGTCACTGTAACGAGCAGCAGATTCTCGTTTATTCTCATTGTTTTTATTTTTTTTAAAGTGACATTTCAGAACCCGACATGTATCACTCAGGAGTCTTCCTTTTGCCAACAATTGGAACTAAACACGGGGATGCGGGCGGGGATAGGGGGTAGGTGAAAACTCAAGCCTCCTACAGGATGCGTGAATCAAACTAAATACAACTTTGATAAAACTATGATGAGGAAACACCATTGTAGCAATCTTAAATGCTCATTAAAGTTGATTTTGCTTAATACATCCCCTTGAAAGTGAAACATCCTAGTTTAATGTTTACAGCTCAGATCTGCGGTTTGCTCACAGTAAGAATGCATGGTTTTCAATGAATTTTTTAAAGCAATAAAAACATCAAGACGGAAAACTATTCACCACCACATAAAAACAGCACAGGACAACATACATAGAAATAGAAGTAAAAAAAACAACAACAAAAATATTGCATTTACTACCGCTGTGTGGATACCAGTGGAACTCTATGGCGCCTCCCCAAGTTCAGAAGCTCAAACTGCGTGTTCAGAGGGTGGGAGGGGTCTAACACTGTATTCTTAGCTTTATTTAGTGTCGTCTATCTATACATAGTGCACCTTTCACTCATTAAAAACTCAACTTAAATAGGAAAAGGTGACAACATTAATTTTTTGGGGGGAATGTGTAGGTGGCTTTTTGGAATGTCCAGGCATTTATATTGTTGGTTACCACTTTAAAATAAGTACACCTTAATTTGCCTCACTTTTTTTGAATAATTGTAGTGATTATGTATAAGTGTTACCGATTGTTATTAGCTATTTTTTCCATAATATTTTCAATGGATTAATACAAATAATGGGATTCCTCAACTGCACTGCTATGAATGGACGTACAATATGTATGTTGGTTGATTAGGCATAGGTAGATTCTTTATTCCTATATTTATTATATATTTAGGAAAGGAAACACTGATAACACCAATACCATGATAAGTGGACATTATTTGAACTCCGCACGTGTTGTATATGACACCACCTTGCACGGGAAAGTATTTACACTTCAGCTACTCATCTGCCTAATCCACTCCTCAATCCGTCATCTTTATCAAACCCTGACAAGTGCTAATTAGATGTCTCCAATTACCACAGCTAGCACCCCTCCCAACACACACACACACACACACACACACACAAGCAGATGTATACATACTCTCTCACTCTTTCTCTCTTACTTTCTCTCTCTCTCTCTCACATTTGGCTGGAAACTACTGCTGACGATTTATTGGCCCCAAATAAACATAAGCGCGACCTTTGAGAACAGGCCCATCCTTGGACTAAATCAAATTTGGAAGGAAATTGTGCCTTCTGCTGTTCCGACAAGCCCGCAGTGTGTATAACTAAAAGGCAATGTTGGACAAGGCAGAGCAATGAGGAATTAGATTTGCCATTGATTTTGGCCTGATTATCGTTTAGGGCGCTGGCTAATTCCTGAATTTATTGGCATCAGTGAATCGTCGAAAGGAGTTTTCTGGAGGAGAGTTGATGTTATTGTTTGGAGAAGTGACAGTAAGAAGTGCATGCGTTCCAATTATTATTTTTTTATTCGCAATAAAACATGTGGGCACCACCTTATAATAACTACACCTTAATTAGCCATAATAAAGCATGGACAAAAACTTCCTTTGTTATAAACAAATAGTTTATTAATAATTGTTCACGCTTAATTACTACTTAAATAAATGAGAGGACTAGGAGTTAGGGTTAGGGTATTAATTAAGTAGTTATTACGCCTAACAAAGTGTCCCTAATTCCTAATCTAATCTGTTTATACTTGAATTTGTACAAAAAAGATACGTCTAATTCCATATTGTGAAACATTCCTAGCAAATATATAGTATAAATGGGCTGTACCTAATTTTTACTGACTTGATAACGTGAAAAACAGAATTAATTTATTTTAAACCCTCTGCAGTCCACATGTATCGCTCACTTATCTTAAAGCCTTCTGAGCATCCTAATTATTCACTGCAATGAAAAGCACTTCTCACACGGCAAATGCTAACAGCGCACTTCCGGCTTCGTAGGGAAAAAGCGTGCTCTTACTCTTGTCGTTATTTGGTCCTAAGCTGAGTCCATCTTAGTCTTGATGTGGACTTCGGTTTGGTCCGCCCCTCCTCGTCCTTGTTTAATCCTGATCTAGTTCAGGTTTAGTTTTGTGCTTAATCCTGCTTTAGTCCCAATTTCGAAGTGGTGAATGTGCAAGCGTGAACGCACAATGCAGAAAGTACACATCGGTCTCATTTTCACCCAAACAGCTCCTTTTACAGTGCATCTAGCTGTACTGAAAAAAAAACACAATTTTATTTAATTACATGAAAAAACCTTTTTAACATCTTCAAAGAGACGAGCAGGTTGCGGATCCAATACCCCAAAAAGTTACACTTTGTGCTTTTTTCTTTTCCTTTCCAGTTTCTGAATTGATGTGCCCCACTTCCGCACCTGTCATTTGCAATTTAAAAAGACGTTTTGCTGAAAACGCTGTCAGATTTGGGGGCTGAGTATCATCTGTCAGTGCGCACCTCTTCAAACTCTCCCTTTCTCTCATTCATCAAATCAGGGGAGGCTTGGCACACGAGCCCGATGCACTGGCACGGCTCAGCTGCTGCATTTAGTGGGTCACAAATGGGACAATCTCCAGCTCTTTCAGTTTGTCATTTTTGGGACTGGATTTGGGAGTCCGTGGAGTTTGGATCACTGGACCGTGCGGTGCAGTGTCAGGGTTTCGCCATTACCGTTTCAGGACACAAAGCTAATGCCAGACTCTAATGCCCGTCTATGAGGTTTCAGAGATGAATTACATTTTATCATGTTGTAATTGCTTCTTTTATCAAGCAAATAAGGCAGCTTTATGAGACTGGAGGGGTACATTCAGACTTCTTGGGTTGTATTGCATGGTATCTGGTTTTATTTGTTCAGGGATCGGATCAAAGTCCTCATTATACAGACTAGTGGGGCAGTTGTTGGTATCCAAGCTTTTCGAACATTCAGCTGCTCTCTCTTTCATTAGGGCTAGAGTGCTGTTGTTGTTGTTGTGGTGGTTTTACACTGGGTGCCCTTCCTTTCAGAACATGTAACTCTGAGACTAGTGATTAGACCACTAAACTAGCAGCAAACATTTATAGTAATTGTTAAACCCTGTACTTTGTAGGTAAAATGCGCTGTTTGTTGTTGTTTAACTGCATTTTCAAATTTGGGCACCAGTGGTTGAGTGGTTAAAGCAGTAGCACCTATGCCAGTGAGTTTGAGCAAATCGTGACTTGGAATTGGGCCAGACTTGAGTTGGATGTTTCTCCTCAAAGAAGAAATGTGTGTGATATTTAGATGTACCCTTATGGATTCATTTTACATGTACAAACTGGAACATGTATTTCCCCACTTATCAATTTGTGACCAGCTGTATTCGGTAATTTGGTGCAATGACTTGGAAATTGGTCTTGGGGACTTGAGAAACTGGACTTGGACTTGCCTTTCTTTGACTTGGGTCTCTACTCAGACTCTGTTATCCTTTCCTAATAAACACAATAAGTAGGGCTTACCTCCTAAAGACAATATAAAGATATTAAATGAACATGAAATCAAATCTATTAAATCTTAAAAGGAGTATGTACACTTTTTGGCATACCACTTACCCATATCTAAAAGTTCTAATTCAAGATATGCTATATGTTTCATGGAGTAGTTTACCCTTAAAACATCCCACACAGTCCTCCTTCTCCAGCATGGCCTTTACTTCTGACGTTAGCGTAAAAAAAAACCAACCAAGTGCGCACTGTCCCATTTCATAAGAGCTTGGTGAACCCCGAGAGGCTGGGGGACCGCTCTACCTTCACTCTGCCCTTTGTCCAACTCCACATTAATATAGCACAGCCCACAGGGTGGAGGCTAACCTTCTGTCAACCGTGAGATGATTGTCTCTGAGGGGGACTGTAAACAGAACAAGCAAAAATAGACAAAGCTTGTGCTAAGCCCCCACTATCTCCTGCACCAGTCGTGAGCGGGGCAAAGTCAAATTCAGAAAATGTTTGCGTAAAAAATACCTGGCATTTCCAATTTCTGTGATGGTCTATATAGTATTGGAACACTTAACGCTAAACTGTATTTAACAAATAATAACACTTCTAAAAGTGTCTATGTTATATTTCATTTCAGTTACAGATCAGTTTAGAGTTAAACAATTTTGGTACTTTTTGATATTTTATAAGATACAAAGAAGACCTAGCTTTTCTGTTGAATATTAACTCCAAAAAATTACTTGAAATGTACTGCAATAATGAGTACCTACTTTAAAACAACTTGATTTCCCCCATATTAGCCCCATTGCAGAAATGGTTTGCCGCAGCGCCTTCTTGTTTCCATGAAGACTAAACAATTCAACCGAGGCAAATTATGTGTCAGGTCTGTGGAAAGACAAGCTACTTACTGTAAGGATGCATGGTTTTCCGTTTTAACCAAATAAATGCTTTAATTTCAGTCTATATTGTAGTGCTGTCATTTTCAGAGTCTCATGGTCCCCAGTGAATATATAACCTCTTTAATACCCAGAAAATAATTGTACTTTTCCTTATAAAATGCTACAAGAAGAGTAAACTTACTTTGTCTTAAAAACAAACAAACTAAAGAACATATCCACAGGTAAAATAGGGGTCGCTGGGAGACAAAAAGATAGGAACTACAATTCCATAATGTACTGGCCGAAATGTTACGCTGTGGGGTTTATTACTGTACGTTAAAGAGCTCAGTACAAACGGCCATTATGCCAGTTGCATTGACTGTGTTCCTCGTGGATTCATCTATACATGTATACACACATATTTGCATGTACAATGTAAATATGTGTGTACACATGTATACACATATTTACATGTAAAACACACAAACATGTGTGTTCAGATGTGTCCATAAGCAGTGCAAATAGCGCACTCTAAACCCTGTGCACAACAATAGTACAACAGAGTGGGCGGTCTCATCCAAGCACTCAGCCAATGCATCTGGTATCTATTTTAGACCAACGCTGTTAATATGTTGACATTTTTAACACAAGCCTTTTGTGGGCTATTTATGAAGACCTTCTGACTCCAAGATCTCCAGAAGGGGTTTTTTAGAGATTTGAGGGTCACTGGGATTATCCTCCAGACAGTAATATAATCTACTGCAGCGAGGAATAAAAAAGTCATAGAATGTTTGTGTCTTTTGGGATCTTTTGGGGTCTTTGGGGTTTTTGGGGTCTTTGGGGTATTTGGGGTCTTTGGGGTCTTTGGGGTCTCTGGGGTCTTTTGTGGTCTTTTGGGGTCTTTTGCAGTCTTTTGGGGTCTTTTGGGGTCTTTGCGGTCATTGGGGTCTTTGCGAAATTTGGATTTTTCTTGTTTTTTCTTGTCTTCTTTTTTTGAAGCAATAACGATAAAGGTCAGAGGTGATTCAGTAAGTTATGCAGTTATCTAACAGGTACGTATGTGTTTGAAAAGACTGTTATTTAGATCAAATTACATTCTGCCCACTCATTGAAAGGTTAAATACAACGTGAACATACAAAATAAGATGGCTATGAAAAACAGCCAGAGGGTGGACTTGACTTGGACTTCACAATGACCATGTGGGTGGGTTTATCTCAGTGGGCTATGCATATTTCAGAATGTCTACTTTTCTTATGCATGAAGATGTTTTTTGTTTGTTTTTCAAGGTAATGTTAAGCAATAAAAACACCAGGAAAACCTTCAAATTAAGGACCGTATATCAACATTTGCATGGTGTAATTATATGAAGCAGACCGTTAATCTGGTGCAGTGACCGAATCAGTTCTTTCACTTTTTCAGTTTGTTCAAATCTTAGCCGATATAGCAACATGAATGCCACATCTGACTCTATTATTAAATGGTATTAGAGTTATATTGTAGTTAGAGTAACATGATGTATAAAAGAATGATCTACATAATTGATAGTTTCTTAATAAATAACAGAGAAAAAAACCCTTCTTTAACAATGTTGATAAGGCTTGATGAAGTACTAACTTTTTTTACTTTTAAAAGTACAGTTACAGGAGCAAAGAATGTTCTCAAGAAACTAAAGTAACTACTCCCTGGGTAAAAGTATTTAAGTATGTGTTTAAAATGTTTCTTTTAAAAGTAAAAGAATGAGCGCGAGTGAGAAAAGAGTGAAATGTGATGATCGCGATGGAGAAGATTTTTTGTCAATACATTTCTCAATGTTTCTAGACTTTTTATATATATATTTGTTCAAAGCCAAGACATGAACTCAAAGCCTTTAGGCAGCACGCGAAAAAAAGAACTCAATACAAATACATTTTACTTTTCAGTCCCTTTGAAAAATGTAGTGGAGTTGAAACATACGGATACATGCTCTCAGATGAAGTGAAAGTGGAAAGTGTGCAAAGTCTGTTAAGATACAGATACCTAAAATAAATAATTATTAAATTACTAACAACAACAAATATTTAATGCCGTTAAAAAAAAAGTTGAAGAACTACATGTGTGTGGTGTAAAATAGCCTCCTCAGATGAATAACGGTGAACAGTCAGTCGAAGTAGCAGCTATGTGTATTAAAACTAATCTCTCAATTAGGGCCTGTTCTGAAATGATGTAATAATCACACTAATGGAGCAACACATTAAAGATGGAATTAAACAGCAGCTTAAATGTTTAGCTTGGAAAACACCCGTGCACATTGCTTTTAACAGGAAGAAAGTACGCACAATAATATCCTGATCATGCCTTCACCCAGAACTAATCCTGTTTACAGAACAGCCTCTGATATCTCGACAGGCTAATGTGACTTTTGAAATACCAAATGAGCTTGTTTGTTTTGTATTTGAGCAATTACATGCTTATTTTAGCTTGTGATGCATCAATACCAGTAACAATATTGGTGCTGATAGTGATCTAGTACTCCAAATAGCCATTATGAGAACACAAATATATAATTGACACACAATGTAAATATGAGTGTTGGAATGTATAATACTAATAGTTGTCAAAAATGTGTGAAATACTTTAACATGAAACATTTTAAGCACATTATTTTACTTAAATAGATTTTATATGTGTATGTGATACTTTTACTTTCACTTGAGCCAGAGTTGTTTGGTCCTGTATCTGTACTTTTTCTTAAGTAACACAATGCAGTAATTTTTCCATCCCTGGTAAACATTGAAGTATTGTGATGGACAGAAGACAGTCGCTGAGTTTAATTTACACATTTGTGCTGTTGTAAAGTCAGTGAAATGGGTGAATGAATATTATTCATTAAATAATCATTGGATTTATACTCGGTGGAAAACCCTGGGGTGGACTGATAAAAATACATAATAGTATTAGCATATTATTATGGTCTTTACAACACTTAGTCTTTTAGGAATGTTTGATAATGTTTTGATGTAGTTTTAAGGAAAGGATCCTAAATATCGGGTATTGGCAGATGCTCAAAGCCCAAGTATTGATATCGGTATCAATGGTATGGGAATTCAAGTCGAGACACTACGGGCGAAACTCTTTTTTGTTTTTTCAAAGTTTTGTTTTCTTGTCAGGTTGCTCTTACACATCTTGCTATATTAACATATCTCTAACCCTTACCTAGAAACAACCAAAATTGTCCAATCTGCACCCAAAGATGTTTCATAATTTCACTCTCATCATTAGATTTATGTGGGACATTGTAACGTCAAAGGCCGTTGTCTCAAAAAGCATTTTTCTCCCACAAACAGTAGACCAAAAGATCTGCCCTTGAAGTAGCACCCACACACCAAATCTTGTACTTACCAAGATTTTGTCAAATTATACAGAACGATTTGTTGATATCTAAATCCTGATTTATTAAAACGTTAACTCCAAAGAATGAGACCAAATTTGAATTTTTGTGCCAATTTTTAGTGCAATCTGGTTTATTTAAATACAAAATAAAACACGATGCGTGTCTAATATGTCAACAAAATGTAGTAAGAGTATATATTTGTTTTTTACAGTTTTTACACATGAACTGCCTTAGTTAAATATGAAAACTATTACATGATGAAAACATTGCAATATTTATTTTTCTCACATTTAAGTAAGTAAAGCACACAAGAAGTTTAAAATTGGTATCTTTTCATTTCACTATTATATATTCATTCACTATTGTTTCATATTCACCATGCAGTGTCTCGCCTAAAATAAAGAGTGGAGAGAAAAGAGGAAAAGAGAACAACATTTTAACATCGTACGACATAAAAAGGTCCAAACAGAACATCTTCGTACAGGCATGTTCAAGTTTGCTTCTCAAGTCCTGGGAAAGTGAATACATTGGACCCCCAAAACAGGGGTCATTTTCCTTTAACTCTCATATAAGTAATAATATGCTGAAAGTTATATTAAATGAACTGAAAATATGTATTATGCAGTCCAATGTAAGGATAATATTCAACTAACAAAGTGAAAAATAAAATCATTTTCCAAAAAGTGTTGCTTTTTCCACTGCCTTACTTTTTTGTGATTTGTTTAGCTTCTCTCTTCAATGTCAACAAAATAACCTCAAAACAGATCATTCCGTAAGCCTTTTCTTTCGCCAACAATAACCCAACCCTTTCAGGCCACATATATTGACCCATTTGTAACATGTTTGCTTATCCTGATTCCATTTCACCAAATCAATCCCTGACCATTTCCTATTTATATCATTTTTGCTCCTATTGCAATACTATCCAGGATTTCCCGGCTTTGTAAAACAGCCAAAAGAGCTCTTCTCTTCTCCCACAGCAATCAGTGCAGATATGCCCTTGACCGGAGGGCTGAACTCAGGGCTCTGAACGGCCTGGTGTCCAGCACAGTTCAGCTCCCCAGTGGAACAAATCCTACCCAACTGAATGTGAATGTAGACCATGATAAAAGCGGAGCTATCCCGACAGACTTCTGCTTGGCTAAAGATTAAAAAAAAAAGAGTAGTGTATGGATTTAACTCTTAGGCTATTGGCGCACTCTCAAAAAAAAAAAAAAAATTACCATTGTAATGACTATTGATTCAGCCATCTGAGAATGTATTATGTCTTACACAAACCTCATTATGATTTAACACAGGTTTTAAATAGATCAAAGTGGAGTGTGCATGTCCTCAAGTTGGCGTGTTGTCGGTTGTTCCAAGAGTTTTTCACCGTCCAAAGCAGGGGTCTCCAACCTATGAGCAGCTCGCGAAGGGATTTCCCAAATGTTCCTAAATTCAGTCTACTTTGATTTGTCACTTTCTAAATGCATTACAAGCATTTGCCCTATGAAAATCCCTTGTTGGCCCACCCTCTAACTGTACAAAACATAGTTGTACAGGATAATATAGCTGTGGCTGTGGGAAAGCGATGCAATACAGTGGTGTAGTATTGATCACTGATGCTTAACTGTTATTACCTTTCAGCACTTTAGTACTTTTTCTCTATGTAGACCGGCACAAACTTTACTCTCCTCTTTCCCCACAGTCACTCCTCTGAGCACTTCTTTCAGCAACTCAAATTCGAAATAGAAAAAGATGTTTTTTCAGGGTTGACAAAATTAAGTGAGACATTTTCCAGCATATAAAACTCCATATCTCATGAAAGAAATTATCTTTCATACAAGGTTGATCAAAGTGCTTCAGGTTTAGTTTCACACATAATCATGCATTAAGGTTCAATAATCGACCGTAGTTGTAGTATCTCCTCAAACTGTGTTAAACGCCAGTGAATAAAGGTAAAAATGTCTCATAGATGGAGAGGGAGACAGTTTGGGTGCGGGAACTGAGAATGTTATGTCCCCTCTGCTCACAAAACCTGGAAGGCAATGAAGAGCAGCTAGAACACGGGTAAGTGCTGGTGCTTCTTGGTCTGTCAACAATCGGGCAGCTGAGTTTTGCAGCCCCTGAAGGGAGAACTATTCCAAACCTAT
This sequence comes from Chaenogobius annularis, assembly GCA_015082035.1. Classification (NCBI taxonomy): domain Eukaryota; kingdom Metazoa; phylum Chordata; class Actinopteri; order Gobiiformes; family Gobiidae; genus Chaenogobius; species Chaenogobius annularis. Next base: position 512,667 of record BJKM01000372.1, on the reverse strand, counting down.
GAACACAAGACATTGGGGGATTTCTCAAAGTCACTGGGAGATAGGCCTCAACTTTACTTAGGTTTTAAAGGTAGAAATAGCCTGACTTGACAACTGAATTTATATGCTTATGAAATAAGTCTCTGTCCATCGTCAATCCAAGGTTCCAAACAAAGGTGTGCTGCCACTGTTGTTAAGGACTTCAGAATGACTAAAAACAAACAATTTCCGTCTTTTCTTTGTTCAGACTAAGCAAATTGGCTTCCATCCAAGACTTAATTTCATTTGAAATTAGACTTAATATACAAGTCATATGCATTCAAATGTAATTGTAAATGTAATAGAATGCTACTTGTGCTTTAGTGAAAGATTGTATCCAATTATCCAATCTTTTAATTTAATTTCATTAATTCACTCAGATTTTACACCAGATTCCCGTCCTATTGTCACACTAACACTAATAAAACAATACAGCTTGTTTCCTCCAGTATTGCACATTTAGCTTGAACTACAACCTGGTACAAAGCATCTCTCCTGTTAAGGTTAATGTATATTGTGTACTGTCCCAAAAATAAATAAACAAAACTAATTTACTAAATGTGAGTGTTTTCTGAGGCTCAGAGGGAGAGGACTTATTCAAGGAGATTTATCAAACAAGCGTGAGGTATGTTTTTGATGAAGGAACAGGGTTAAAACCTCAAGTAAATTTTGCATGACGACTATAATTACAGATAAAGTGTTTTGCTACTCCTGGTGTGATGAACCCTGAAAATTGATTATTTCCTAAACCAATCATGGAAGCAAATGTTTCAAAATGTTTTCATATTTTATAAACTGATAAGCATGACTCCCAAATGGAATTCGGAGTGTAAAAAATTATGATCAATTGTGCAGCGAATCAATTCATTACAGCCCAAGCACGAAGCACTTATTTGTCTAATGCAGTATGACATAATGCAGTATGACATTCCTCCCTGACGACTCCTGTTCCTTTACCCATATTAATACGCACTATCAGCGGGTACAGAAGACCCCTCTCTCCCACATTGTTCTCTGACGCTCTCAAATCTGCTCGCTGCAATAAATCAACGGCACTTATCGATTTTTAACGTGACTAAAGCAGGCCCGGCAAAAACTGCTTGCATTAAAAGTGTGATATCAATCAAAGAGGCAAGGACCGTGGGGCAAAGTCAAAAGGAAAACTCTATTTTCAAAGATGGATGTATACTGTATTTGGCTTTGGAGGTAAAAGCAAGTGAGGCGAAAGAAGTGACTAAAGACTTCTACACAAGTTACACGCAATAACTTTCCCACTGCCAAAGTTAGTGAGACTTTTTTGAAGGAAGTGTTGTAGTATTTGCAGTTGCAGTAGTGTCGATGTGAAATTGTCAATGTTCAGCTTGGGTCTTTTTAATGGAGAGGTCAACAGCCAATCATCTGTCAGTAAAGGCATGTCATTTGGAGCTTGGGATGTCGAGATTATTTGGTTAATCAATAATCGTGGTTATTCAGAGCCCATCATTTGAAGTGAAAAATACATACATTAAAAGTAGAGGTAAAGTAAACCTAAATGAGAAGTCCTTTTCATGTATCTGTTAAGAATTTAAAAATAAGAATACAAAATTAAAAAACAGAATTTTCATGTTGTTTGTTGTCATAAATGTCGTGAATAATTGTAAAATTGCAACGTTTCTTTCTCAAAATGTTGTGACTCGGGATGTCACGATATCAAATGTTAGTGTTACGATTATTGTGACTGTGACGAAACAAAAGTGAAATCTATAATTTTCTTTAATTCCCGTTGTCTGACATGTTACTGTTCCCCAAGTTTGTGACCCGCTTTACAAAAATTACCTTTCAGAAAGACAAAATAAAAGTATTTTTTTACATTTGGACTCTATATTGAACAAAAAAATACGTAATTTTGCTTGGAAAATTGTCACGAAAATAATTTTTGGGTTCTTACGATTATATTGTGATTAATTATTGATTAACTTAATAACCTTGACATCCCTAGTTGTGAGTCTGTTTTGTTTAAGGTAAAAAAAAAATAAGATTATGTTTTTGATAAGGCAAAAATACAAATTCCTTGTTCGCACCTCATCCTAATGTTGGCATATTGATGCACCAGAAAAGTTTGGCAGTGTATCTTTGTTAGACCAATGGCTACTTGACTCAAATGACCATTTCCTTTAACTTCTTTTAAGGTCCATATTTCAACCTTTTACCACTTTATGCCAATACAGTAAATAAATATCCCATTACACGCGCCATTAGCTGTTTGTCCAATATCGTAATTAACTTTAAGGCAACATTCCCAACTGCAACTGCATTACTGTTTCCCGTGGGGCATAAAATCGTGTTGCCTTTAATTTAATTGGTGCGCGCCAGCTGTTGGGACCAAATTAAATCTTCCTGCTTTGGCCTGGTCTCCTTACCACCTTCTTTTGAAATCTGATATGCGCATAAATGGCTTGTTGCTTTGGGCGGTAGAAAGGACTGAAATCACCACAAATGGACCCGGGAGAATGTGCAGCGGCTCGACAATGGCACACAGCGGAGACGGAGAAAACGATGAATAAAAAATAAGTAACTCAAGTTCTAGACGAGGAGCTAGTTAGCCGAGCTTCAACCGCGTGTGGTGAAATCCGTGGACAGGCCGAATAAAAATATACAGCGGAATGGACTGGATAGTTTTAATCCGTCATCGCTCGTTAAAGCGTGCAGGGAAAATTACTTCAAAAATTGCTTTGCCTGGACATATTTTGGCATTTGTCTCGATGGATGTTGTAATTGATTTAGCCTGGATATATTATAAGCCTAGAACGGTCAACTCTTCTGTGTAGAGTTTGTATGTTTGTCCTCTGGCTGGCTGAGTGGGTGATAAGGTGGATCACATTAATCTAAAGTAGAAAAGATTTCAAAGGTCATCGCTAAAAATTGCCCCTGTGAAGAAGCAAACAGATTCTTGAAAAAGCAAGATATTTATTTACTTAATTTGCTGGTAACAAGAGGAGTTAGAAGAAAGAAGTTTTTGAGTTGGTTCAACACCCTAATTTCTATTCTATATTCCAGATCATTTGCCTTTTTATTTTATTTTCTTATCTTAAAATTTACTTACTTACTGGTTTCAAAATAAATTTAAACTAGTTTTTAATGGAAAAAGGATACACTACAAAAGTGGTTCTCAAACTTCCACCCCAAGTAACACTTAAAGGACAAATATTTGGTATCGTTATTAGCCTTTAAACTCTTGAGTACCTTTAGTTTGGCATCTCATGTTTTAGAACAAAAAATAAATAAAAATTGTAACACACAAAATATATTTGCATCTTTGGATCTGTTTCCCCTGGGTCTAATTGAGTTTTTTGACCATCTACTGGTTACAGAGAGAATTACACACAGTTCAAAAACACATTTCAAGCCTCTCACTTCCTGGTCTCAGCATGCAGTTGTACTGAATGTGATTAGACGGCAGAAATTCACAGAACAAGTCTGCCAATTATTTATGGACTTAAAAAACAGCAGAGCCACGTCACAGATTGAGAAAAAACATCAGTTAACGAAGAGACTGTTTTTGATGCTCAGAGGGGAGAAGATTTTCTAACCAGGAGTCATCAAACTTGTATGAATGAAGCTAAATGCTTCTCCAGGTATGTTTTTTTTTTTAATGAGGGAACAATGTTAGAACATGATTAAAAGTCTATTTCACATATTATGTGTCCTTTAAGAAAAATATACAGTACGTATTCAGAATCCTAATTTAGAGCAACTGTATTCCGGTACAATCACTCTTTAATTTGGTGGTATTCAGATTACAGTTACTTAACTAAAATCAAAGTAATACGAAGTAAAACAAGCTTTAAACGTTGCAGTATCAATGAGAAAAATAGAAGACGCTGCACCTGTAGTGTGTGCATGTCTGATCCATGTTTCCTTCTCTAATCTAAATGGTGCAACAAACTATCTGGTGTTTTTGCACTTTAATATGATGCAACTCAAACTGTGACAGAATTGTCAGTATTCAGAAAAGAGCACTCTTATTGGACCACGTAATGGAATATGTCACACAAACTAAAGTGTGCAGTATTCTTTTACTAAATTAATAAATGTTGGTATTCCTCCACAACCCTTATAAACAAGGACAATCCAGAGAACAACAATAATGTTGATTAAATATTTGAATTGCAACATAAAAGCATCAAAATCTATCCACTTTAAAAATGAGACACTTTTTTTGCAGTGTATCAGAAAATATCTTGCTACAAAGTACATTTTTATCAAAGTACTTTTATATCAAGCCAATTCCTAGTCGTGCTCTTTAGAATTCATCCAAGCTCAAGTTAAAAGAACATCTGATTGGAAAAGTCCATAAATCCATCACATTACTTCTTCTAACTAACACGTACTTGCCAAAAGATACAAGAAATAAAACCAGCTATTTAATTGTACAACTTTTAAGTCTGAACCTTTGAATTAATGTAATCTCTAATCATCCCAGGACTTCTGTCTGTAAAAACTTCATTTGGTATGAGGACACGGATAACACTGATAATGACAGATGGGGAACACAGCGACTAACCACAGAATCCCACAAACAAGCTTTTAATTAGAAAATAATCATAGCAACGCATGGTTCGGTACATGACGGACATGTTCAGAAAGAGTCTCACGTGGAGAACGACTCATCATGTGAGGCTTCACATCATCTCCTACTAGCTAGACAAGTTTGTTAGCATTTGTCGCTAATTGACTTCCTGGTGTGCAGTGGAATTGGCCTTGCAGGATTAGTTAATTATTATCTCATCATTGCCCAGAACTGGGGCTGTGGAATCTTTAATTGAATTGGGTTCAAATGCTTCAAGGGTCTTTTTAATGGGTTGGGTTCACATGACTTTGCAACATTTGGAACTGCCCATACTGTAGTTGCTATTGAGTCCAAATTCTATGGCAGAGATAGTGTTTTAACTGTAGCAACTGCTTGACCTGGTTTATGTTGAAAATCTCTATCCATAAGAAACAGATAGTGGTCAAATTGATGGCTACAAAGGCTTATTTGTTGTCTTTTAACGGACTTTAAACGACTAATCCATAATAAATAATGGTAGGGCTCAACATCTAAGGATTTTCTGTTATTTATTTTTTATTGGGAATCTCTGATAGAATTATATCCATTCGAAAACAAAAATATAATGTATTTTTAATGGTAAAGTCTAAAGTTTTAGGCTGGAAACAAGTGGAAACCCGTGACATCTTGAGTCATTTACAGAATTTGCGTTAATCATGCTAATCCGTTAGCCGTAAACGGTTATAATGGTATCTGTCGGTTGCAGCCTTTGTTCGCCATTTACTTCAGTTAAATATAGTTTGCAAATAAATATTCATTACATGTATTTTTTATTAATAAACTAAAGTCAGTTGGCCTTGATGTTCCTCTGTATTTGACGTATTTTGTTTTCACGAACATTGGGCTCATATTCAATGTACAATATAGTACAAGTTAGTAAAATAAATAGCATGGAGATGATGCATATTAGAATATCTGGGCATTAACAGATACATTTTGACGCAAATTCGGTTCTGGCTCAAAATAGGGGAATCGCCAGCCCCGCCCCTCCATCTGAAAGGATGACTACGTGCTCTAAAATGTTGTGATTCTTGGTGCCGTGAATGTTGCATGCAATATTACCCAGCCTCACACAGAACACAGTAAAAGAACACAACACAATAAAAGAGTAAAAAGCAACAACCCAGTATAGCTTAGTCACAATATCCTTGAAAACGGCACTGGACAGGGGAAGTGCCTCAGGGGGAGAGGATGCACACGTCTCTGCCATATTTCAAACTGGAGGATCTTTTCTTTTCAAAGACCCAAGGCTGGCTTCCAGGGGCTGAGGAGATGAGGGAGAGTTTAGATATCATTTGTCTGGTCACGGGAGGCCTGTACATTCTGCGTAGACAGATGGTGGAAGACATCTCATTTCGGGAACGAGCAAGATCAGGAGAGGAAGTGCTGTCCAAGAGATTTGGAGTGGAGTGGTAATGGACACCAACAGTGCGTCAACTCATAAGGCGGTACTCAAAGCAGAACTAACTGATTTTTGCACAGCTCTCCTGGGGGCTCGGACAAATCTGTTTTTCATAATCGGTCAAGTGTTCACAACAGTGTAACTTCCATTCAGCTTTAATCTTTTGTTCAGTATCACACAAATGTGAAAGAAATGTAATGCAGAATTCACATCTTTTTGAATGATTACACAGCAAGTTTGGACATGGGCATATTACTAGATGATATCCCTGAGATCACAAGTTCTCAAGGAATTTGTTTCTAATTTTAAGTAGCTTGGCTTTTCTTTTTTATAGGGACAGTACATATTAATGAACATCTGTAATGGTTACTGTGTAAATAGGCTACTTTCCAGTTGCTTTTCCCAGGCAGCTAATGCAATAAACAGTCAAACTTGAATGAAGAGCTTGGTTTTCCTTTATCCACTCTTTAAGGTGTGATTTAAATATGAACAGTGATGGACATTCTCTTATTGTCAGAGGTTAGTGAGGGAGAGCACAGTCTGTGCAGTGCCTCAAAGCCCCCTCGAGACGTGGCCCTAGTGTCCATCCCACTAACTCTTTGGTTTAAAATCTATGTATCTTTTGTTTAAAATGTATTCCTCTAAAACAGTGCAATGGTGAAATGAGCTAGTTTTTTTTAATCAATGACTTTTTCAAAAAGATATTCAATTGGTTTCAATATTGTGCTGGCAGCAAGTGGCCAGGTGGTAATATTCAAAGTGTGAAAAAAATGATGGAATACAAAAATAACTTGGCAGCACCCAGTGCCATGAAAGGTCTTACATGTCTAAAATTGTGCACCCTTTTGCACATTAAAATTAACTGTCAGTTGTTTTACGTGTTTCTTAAATGTCACGGTCGGGTCCCGTTTTCGAAGTTAAGTTCTATTCCATCTAAAAATAAAAGTGTAATTATTTTACTAGACCAACAGCTCTCTTTTAAGGCTCACTTATAAAATTGGGTTTGAAAATTGAAGATAAAGCTTTTTTTTTTAATAACGTAACAAATGCTGCTTCACTCTTCAAGCCCATAAACGTGTGGTATCTGCTCCTGTTTTACCTTTGTTGGATTATGGTGATGTTCTTTATGTTAATGCAACAGCTAAATGCTTCTAAATGATCTAACCACTTAGCAGGAGCAACATCTAAGTCAACTAGTTGGTCAAGTTTACAGAAACTAGCAAATTCACAGCACAGCCTCGTCCCTACAATGCCTGCCAAGTGTGCACAACTTTTATGGCAATGGTCCTCAAATGTGAAAGCCGCCAGTGTCCAATTGCTATTTCTCAACTCACAAGTCTAGTGCGACAAGTACCAGTGCCCTCCAAAAGTGTTGCTAACTCCACAAGGTCACTGGTGTCTAGTGGTTCAAGTTGTTTTCTCTGTTTTGGTGTCCACTTTTTTAGCCGCAGTTGCAATGTGCCCTTGACTTCCGTGACTTGCAGTTTAGTGTAGTCGTGTGCCAGATGGATTTCTCTTTATATCGGTTACTCTTACGCTCGCAGAAAGTGCGCTTTTATTTTTTCTTGTCTCAAAGACTACTTTCTCTAGTCTATTTTGCTTTATTTATTTATTGTTTCAAGTGGTGAGCAATATATATCGAAATCATTGTACATAATGATTAATAGTCCAATTGACAGGTCATTTCTGTGGAGAGGCAAGCCCGCTTAGCATGAATTGTATACTGAAATTGCAATATTGGCTTATATATTGCAATAACACCAAGGTCCTTCATTGGACTGGATTTAAAATTTTAATTGTTAATGCCAAAATGTTAATCAGAATGCCTGTATTGTCATTGCACAAAATCATGTTAAATCAGTTAAATCATGCAAATAAAGACATACTCATTTTGTTTATAAAAGGACAGCCAAATAGAATAGAAGGTTAATATAAATATATTGCAACTACTTCAAACGCCATGTTACATTTTCGTTTAAAAATAACTGAAATGAACGTGTCAAAGTATATTCAAATATTGCAATAGCATTGTAATTAATCTCCAATATCATGTAGCCCTTAGCAACTAAACTTTCAATGTAACAATCCATCAACTTTTTACATTTACTTGGCAAAAAGTTAAAGGAAAAATCTGAAAATACAACAACACTTTATCAACATCGTCCAACTTTACCTTTTACATACCTGATTATAAACAATTATCAGGCGCAACCACGATCTCTCCCTAATGCGTATTCATAATTACAATTTTAACCTCAAGGTCAGTAATTGGGCTTATTTGTGTGCTTGCTTATCGCACCACACTTATCCATACATCACACGTGGGAAAAACTGACTCCAATTTCCCCAGCCCTTAGCAGGTTAAGTTAGACTCATTAGCTTGCAAATGTATACAGCAACGTGCATGCCGCAATATCAAATTTGATGATTAACGTTTCAGAAGACACCCCGGGTTTTAGCATTAGGTTTCCGCTAATGCTAGGTTCATTTTGAGTACGCCATGCCGTTTTAATAAGAGCACATGCTGAACTGATATCTTACACCAATCTCCAACGTGGAAAAACACAGATAGTGTTTTCTCGATGATTGTTTCGATGTTGTAGAGGTGAAATTACTATACATGTGGACGCGTGATTGCATGCAAGTCATTTCAGCAATGTTCTCTGTATCCTTCAACGGACATGAAGTCATTTCTGCGTGCAGTTGTGTGACAGAATGATATCTACATCCATCAAGCGGCTAACCATGACTGGCATGGCCTCAGTTGGAGCCCATTGGGGATTCTCTGTTGCGTGTCACTCCCCATGGATTTCTCGGACTAGAATTTGTCAGTTTCAAAAGTATAAACTGTTTAAGGAATATTCATATGTATGCGGCTCTAGCTTTACTTGCTTCATTACTGTGGACGCATGTTTCTGAAATGCAGTATATTTTAAAGACCCTCTGAAACAAAGAACTAATGTTTTTCAAGGTGTTTTTGAATAATTGACCTTTAATTGATTGAACGGAAGATAGGTGTGTTTCTTGCCATACTGTAGAACATTCCAAAGCAATAACATTTCAATAGAAGCTACAGCGTCTCTCCACAGATTTGTTGTGGAGTCATCTATGGCTATGGATTGGGATGGTCCAATATGTATTTTTTGAGCCGATACAGATCTTGGATATTTGGCATGCTGTTGTGACCGATTTTTGTTTTGTTTTTTGCAATGTTTACCTACAGTATATTGGTATCGCCTATTATCAGAAATATACAGTAAAGATTAAAGTCAGGTGTCCAGTGCAGGAGTTCTGCAATGAACGATTATGTTATGTTATGTCATAGCTCAAAACAGTGGGTTTACACTTAGAACTGTCGTACGACCAAAGACAAGCTGCGGTTGATATCTAATGTGTCTGATAGTTTGGAATCTTGATCGCAGAGTAAGCCCTACTTGCTCCGTTTATGAACAGTAAACACAAACATGTGACAAACAGTAAACACAAACGCGTGACCAACAGTAAACACAAGCAAGCGCACCATCAACGTAATACAACAACGAAGCACTAAGCCATGAACCAGGACCATTTCCACATTTCTATTTCACTTACCAACTTTAGCAAATGCAAAAACATCACTAGCATGTTGCATTAGCCTGAGCTAACTGGTAGTACGGTGACTTTACCTCACTGAGTTTAACACCTGATATTCTCTCAGACAAATTTTGGTTTACTGTGAGCCATCGGTCGGGACGAAAGTATCGTTTTTGAAGTATTGGTATATCAATACTGACTCTGTATCAATGCAGTATGTTAAGCAAACATTGATACTGATTAACATAAAAACATTTTAACTCTAGGTGTCCATTTTAGACATGTTAGAGCCATTCTGTCATTTCATCCTGGACTCTGTGTCAGGTGTTTTTTTAGTCTTTTAGAGACTATTGAAACCAGATGTTTATTAAAATATTTATTGAAATGCCTTCTCCCATAAATTTAGATACCAAAAATTGTGCTATTTCCAATCCTTAACTATCATGGAGGTGTCATGATAGTACATCTTGTGTGATGTGACATCAATAACTCTTATTGCAGTAGACACCAGGCTTAAACCCATTACTGATGTAGGAATTCAGGATCTATACACGCTGTAAACTGGCAAAAAGATCCATATGCCAATGTACATTATGGGATTCATCGTTCATCATTCCTGGATTTGTTTGTATTTTCTTCAACAAACAGCCTTTTTTGCCCAATTAGAGCATTGCAGACACAAACACTTCTGATTCATCTTGGCTATCAATTCATAACAACATCAGACATGAATCTACTTACTCCCAAGTTACTAAAACGTGTGAACAGTATAGCCACCCAGTCTCAAAGCGGGTAATCCTGATGAAAAATGTTCTAAAAGGAGGTATTAAGTAGGCTGGAGAGTGCGGGTAGTAGAGCGTGAATTGCCCAGAAGAATGGCCTCTGAATGGGAATAGGCCTTGGCTTGATGAGTATTAATGACATAAGAAGAGTGCAGCCAAACATGCACAGGGAGGTGAGACTGGAGAAAGGTGGTAAAATATGTGGCTGGCTCTCTCGTCTCACAAAGCTACAGCACCTCACAGAGCGTAGGTTTTTGGATATTAAAAATGAATGATTTATTCCATGATTTACGACAACACGACTAAGTCACTGAAGATCAAGATGGATGTCCAGGGAACCATACAAGAAGAATAAAGGTTGTGTGGACCAAAGTGGAGCTGTTCTCATGTGTATTCAATGGGGTTTAAATAGTTTATAGTGCAAACCATACTACTGGTTCAGTGTTATTAAATCTATTACATGATGTATTATATGGGCATTGTAACGGCTTCTATAGGTCTGGATACATTTACTTTTCATGTTTTATCAACCAAAATAGTGAAAATTCTGCGTTGATTTCTTCTGTCCATTCAATTACCACTATTGTCTGTCAAGTGTTACAGTAATTGACTTGAATTTGCATATTCATTTAGATTAAAGACATTTTCTACTGGTTCCAAGATCAGCTAAAGAAAAGGTATCTGGCAACGTGAAACTGTCTTAAGGCAAAACACTACATTGTAAAACCATCTTTATACTTATAAGTACTTTTTGGTCAGTTTGGTCTTGTAAACTTGTACGTGCCAAAAAAAATTATCTGCATCCATAGATTTATATGGGACATTGAAAATCCAAGCATTGTTTTTAAAAAAATATATTGTTTTCTCCTACAAGGATGTAAAGATTAGCTCTTACAGTAGCACCAAACTTTACAATCTTCACAATTCAGTAAGATCTAGCTTACTCAAAAAAAAAAAAATAATAATAATAATAAATATCCAAAACCCACTGTCTAATATGTCAACAAAATAAAGCGAGACATTTCAATCTGTCTCTATCCATTTTTCCAAAATATTAGTGACCCAAATATGTGCAATCTTGGCATTTCATTTATTTACATACCTTATTTATATATTAAAACATTACATGATGAAAAATAATCCTAAATTCAAGATGTTTTCCTGTTCACTGTCAGTGTCTTGCCTTAAGCCAACTGGCAAATAAATTGCTTGAAATAAGAATCAATGTGTTATTTGAGTCATTTGAACTAATCTACATTATTTATTTGGTTAGTTATTTTTGCGGCTTTGAAAAGGAATCAAATATGCAGTAACCCAAAGTAACCCAGAAAATAGCTGGAAAAAAAGGCTTAGAGTACCGCAGTACTTTTTTTTTTTACTTGCTGCACGTAAAACGCCAAGGTGCTAAAAGCCACAGAACACAACTTTCCACTTGGAACAAACATAATTTTCGCTCCAGCACATTTTTCTATCTGAATCATATAGACTTAAATTGGGAGGAAGTACAATTTGACATCGGTGATACATTTCCTCAATACAGCTATACCAAAACACGATTATGTGCTGCCTTGGAAGAAAATATATTTACGGTGATAAGAAGCATTTGTATTCCAGGGAGCTGCTTCAAGAACAAGAGACAGAAGGAGATGACAAAAAAAGCATGTAGTGGAGTGCATAGAGCAAATAAACAATATGCATGGTCGGTCTATCTTTTTAACAAGAATGGAGATTCCAGGCTTGAAAAATATTGAGAAATGAATTATGTTTGTTTTGGTCAAAATGTATCAACTTTAACTTTAGAATGCACTTTCTTCTTTACATAATGAGGTTAGTGGTCTGGGTATAAAAATGATGACAAATTATGCAAATATTTGATATATTCAGCGCCAATCACTTTGAATGACATTGCAATAAACATGCCAATACATATGACATGTATTGACGTCAATGTATTGGAGTTGTTAAAAAAATACACATCTTATTTTATATATATATATATATGTGTGTGTGTGTGTGTGTGTGTGTGTGTGTGTATATATAAATATATAATTCAAATATTGATTGACATCTAAATCTTATCAACAGCAACATAGCTTACTCTTATTTTTTTTTTTTAAGATTTCTTTGGACACAAAGCAAGGTACAATACAAATTTTAGAAATCAGGAACAATATATATATTTATTTTTATTTTTTTTCACTGCGTAGAACACGATTCTCAAAAATACCCTTGAAGCAATGACTCATGCTAAAATAGGACTTACATAAGACCGAATGGTGCAGAAACCTCTTCAGTCTGTCACTTGCCCAGATGAAAAAAATCATCTTTTTCTATAAATACTGGTGAATTGCTCAAAACTTTTTTTCTTGAAAAGTGATATCTAAGTTGCCTGTGTCCATTTCGATTGCGTTCCTCCTTAGGCCTTTCTTCCAAAGACGTCCTCTGGCCATGATCCCAGTATCATTTGTGGCAACATTTCTATTATCGCAGCAGCATTTTTCCAGCCAACAACTCAAGAACGATAAAAAAAGAGAAGTCCTGTTAGCGACAACTCCCAGTCCTAATCCTTGACTGACCTCCACATCAACAAAAAAAGCCATGCATCATAGGGGGGAAAAAATATCACCTTTTTTTTTTGTACTTTTGACCTGACTTCCAAGTCTTTCTGCTGCCTTTTGAAAGTTGTTCTTTTTGTTCTTAGAGCTTCAAACTCTCCGCTCTCAATATATATATATATATATATATATATATATATATTATAATATTATAATATATATATATATATATATATATATATATATACATGGACCTGCAAAAACCTAGTCAGTTTTAGCACTACCTGGCAACATTGATGAATAATTGAATGCAGACCTTTTAAAAAAAAAACCTTGCCAAGTTCTTTCTGAGAGTGTTTAACGTTGTAAGTGCAAAGCCAGACTTGGAACAAGCTGACAGATAGTATTTAACTTTTTTCTTGCAGATCACACATTTTACACCTTCAAACTAAATGTCTTTAAGTACAGGCTCTGCAAGGAAATTTCACCATGGTCTGGCGGAACAATGGGAAACAAGTCTTTTGTTCCTGCTTCTCGGTTTCAAATGAGTGAAGTCTTGCTGGATCCGCGTCGTTCTTTCTTTTCAACAATGGACAGAGTGGTGATTTTGGACGGCGGCATGCAGTGCTGCAATTTAAGCCGAGTACAATGTGCTTTTATCGCAGACCAGCAATACATGTTCAGATATTTCAGAGAGCGACAATGCAAATAGTGTAATGGAATGTTGAAATAGAAACTGGAAGTAGGAGCAATCTCCTCATTACAGACAGAATGAAGGAGATATGGTATAAGTGAAAGGAGACTATCACTGTTGTACCACTTGCATGAATAGCTATTCTGATGTTGGGAACTTAAAATTGATAGTTAAATATGCACTTAGAGAATACGCCACCTGCTCGTCTCTACGGAGATGATGCTGCTTTGCTGGGAATGTTCCACAGTATGGCACCAGGGCAAGTTACAGGCATGTTTTGGTTCTTTTTATGTATAAAAACGCTTATTATTTGACCAAATGTAAGTTTAAATGATGGACCACCCACCAGAAGCCTTGTGCACCTTTTATGTTTAAAATTAAGATAAAAACGCACCTATTGGCTTTGGCTTTTAATATGGTTCATGCCAGTTTTCTTTCATTTTAAGGCTCTCTTTTTGTATTCTTTTCATCACGCCTTAACATTATAGTTTGCGATTGTCTTGTGAGTTTAATTTTTTTGTGTAATTTCATCTTGGTTTTATATTTCTGTGCTTTTCCCCATACAGCACTTTAGTTGAATTGAATAATGAGTCATTTAAATCTAAATTCAGCATTACAATTTAACCAAAACCTCAAATCAAACACCAATGAGGTTCAAAGCAGTTCAATTCCACAGACTTCTCATGTACTTTGACTATACTATGAGCAAATTGAGATCTTCAGCATCTAAGGGTAACGGTATAGTAAGCAGATGCTATGTAAAACGAGCCACATTAAAAAAAACGCATGAAATGATTGAAAAAAGGTGCCTGTAATGTACCTGTAACACTTTGGCGAAACTGTGTAGAAACCTGGCACCAAGCCGTGTTTGACTGCAGGCCATAGTCGGTGCAGTCTGCCTTTGTGGAGCTGAACATGACTCCTGTGGTTCAAGATCAATAAAACTAACTTCGGACCCTGTTCAGGTTTGGAAACTCAGGGCTGTGTTGTCTGCGGTGTAGATGGGCAAACAGGCGCTTTTGAAAATACTAGCACAACATCAAAATTCCTTGGTCCGGTTGTGTCTTCTGATGGACAGTACCGTCAACGAGAAGATGAGGGATGTTATGATATACATTTCAACTAACAATAGTGAAAGAAGCTACATGGATTACTAGCTCTTAAAACCTTTGTCCAGATGACAGAATTACATTTTCTCTTGGGAACAAAGCCAATTTCTTTGCAGTAGCAGTAGCAGTAGCAGTTAAATTCACGTAAGTTCAAAGTACGCAGCCTCAACTCACTATTACAGAACTACCCTGTCACAGAAAGTGAATCGAATTGGTCATATCTGTTATTTTTCCGTGAAGTGATTAGTTTGAGCTGCTGTGGCTCAACAGACAGTGACAGGAGCATGTGCCTGCCATCGCTCTCATGGCTCCTGTGTGCTGCTAATCTGTTCACCTGGGACAAAGGGCTGAGGGGGTCACCACTGTGAGACGGCCTAATGAGTCAGGGGCAGCGGCCAGGCCAACAGAGTGTCCACAGGCAAGGGGCTGTTCAGGCTGATTGGGCTGAGGACTTAGCATGGGCAAAAAGCTGTTCTAACATCCTGGAGTTATGTCTACACATTATTTTTTGTGTTTTAAAGTTAAGCAAATGTCGCAACAGTCTAGTAGGGTTGTTACTAAAAGACTAATATCAAAACTAGGTATGGACAGGACAACAATTGGCCTTTCCTGAACAGTTTTAGAATGATCTAGAGCTTTATCAGAACTAGTAAAAGACCACAATGTTTATTAATTTGTATTGACAATGCCAGTTTATTGTCTTAAATCTTGACCAACATTTTTTTTTTTTTTAATTGTCATTGTGGCATCAAAAATTGTATCGAGTTGAGCGTATTCCTTAGTATCGAAATCAAGTTTGAAATGTTAATTGTGACAATTATTGTGACAACACTACAGTCTAGTGTCTATTGACTCCCAGGTTCTGCTCAGCATTGAGTTCAATTGCCTAACTCCGAGAAAGTGATCAAGAATAATTTCACTGCCTCAACAATCCTTTTTATTTCTCCAAGATATTAAGCCCCACTTGTCTAATGAGCACTTCATTTGTAGGATTACTGCATCTGATCCAGGGCAGCTCTTCACTTTGGAACTAATCTGGCTCTGACAAATGGTCTATGAGTGTCTCCCCTCATTCTTCACCCTCATTTCACACTCACGTTTTGTCCAAAAAAATAATAATACAAAAAAATAATCATCTGCAAACCTCTTCAAATACAAAAGGCCCATCTTACAATAGTAAAGTCAAAGCATCCATGAAAAAAGTAGAATATACATTTTATGAATTGATTGAAAGCAAATTTCACCACAAAGGCAAAACATTTGTTATCATTGAGCCAGTCCAAAGCCTGGGTAAACTGAAAGGTTAAAACTTTTCAAATCCAAATATCATAATAGCATACAGTTTGCTTTAACATCTTACATATACAGTAGGCATTCCACAAAACAAATTTACACAGCAACTAATCAATTTCCTGTTCTTAAAGTGATATTTTCAAGTTACGTTGCATTTTTGTTGTTTCATGCTAATATAAGTACACAGTTGTGATGAACATGATTTCAAATGATCAGAACAACTCTAGCAATGATTTATGGACTTTAAATGAGCACAGGAGAAAACGGTTTTATTTCTGAGGTTCAGAAGGAGAGGACCTCGAAAATAGGGTAAATGAAACAAGCATGAATAAAGCTAACTCCAACTCCGAGTATGTTTTTCGATGAGGGAAAATTTTTTAATCGTTGTCTAATTCCACTCAACAGCATTCAGTCAAGTATGAAGTGTTAAGCAAATAAATATAAGCAACAAAAAAAACATGAAAAGGCTAACTCATTTACGACACACACATTTAGAGGTCGAGTGAATCTCTCACTGTGTTTCTAAACATCACGTTGCGTCTTCACACCTTTTGGCGTGCTGAAAAATGGACAGGTGGTCTGCCAGCATGCGTTCCCCTTTTCCATTATGACTAATAGCCGGTCAGAGAACTTGCAAATTAAGGTGCAAAGAGGTGGAAGCGAGTTGAAATCAGCATGACACATTCCCAGAGGTACAAAACAAGTCTAAATGATTAGTGGCTTCTGTAGACCTGGCAGTAACATACATCACAGGTAATCCAAGTAGTCACTGAAGAAGCAGGAGACATGTACGTTAATGCCAGCTTGACATGCTTGAAAGTGCCTCCTCCTGATGGATCACTCCCAATGTTTACTCCATGCTAATGCCAGGGCCACGCAGGGCAGACGCTGTCCGTCAACAACAGACAAGAGTGGGTTAAAGGGACACCCTGTATCCAATGAAGTTCAGACGATCTGTTATGTTTTTGTTTTAAATACACTTGGATTTGTGTGATTAAGTTGATTACATTAGATCAAGGAGGGATGAAGTAATATTATTATAACCAAATAAAAATGTTGCTTATGAAAACATTGATACAAATAAATAATTGCAAGCCTCACCTGAGTTTTTGAAAATACTATGTTTCGGTTTATCACAAATAATTCTTCAAGACAAATAACTGTCCCTTTGACACATTTAAATTAGTGTCTGGTGTCATCTGCTGCCAAGACACCAATTTTTATTTTTTAAAGCAGCACACTGAGCTAAATTCAAGAAAATGACTGATGGTAGACTGTGTTTTTTAACAAAACCAGGGTTAAGAAAAAAGTGACAGAAGTGGCTCCTGTCCAGATGGAGATTGCCTCAAAAATACATTTTAAATTCTTTAATCTTACTAAATATACTGTAAGATCTATGTAATATTATTCATGTTCTCACACCTATGAAAAAGGGTGACATTCAAAGTTGATATCGATTAAAGAATTGGATCAACATTTCAATCATGACATACTGCATGAGTGTTTATACATGATAAATGTGTATTTATCATATTTTAAGAGTTATGTGGGGCACCATTCTTTATTAGGCATTAAACAATTCGCAAATCAAAATCTAAATTCATTAACTTAAAAAAATATGTATTTTGTTAATCTGAAGGTAATGAGAACATAACCGTGACATTGATCCCTTTTCTGGAAAGGAATGAACACTTTACCAACTGTGGTTTATGAAGATTTATTGACCAAATAATTGTACATAAAATATGAATATGGAATATGCAAATGAATCAATAACAGATGGAGACACTAGATATGACTGTTCTAGATCTATCTAGTTGTGTGTTAGAGTTAATGTTGATTAAGACCATCTTATAAGCCAAACTGTGACATATGTGCGTTCATACAACCAGGCACAGGAGCTGTGTGATCCAGCCAAGACGGGCCTGTGTGTCCATGTGTCGGTGTCTCAGGTCCTTCCTCTTGATTTAACTACTTCGGTCTACCTGTATTTCTCTCTCACTGTCCCCTGGTTGGGTTTGGTTTGGTGCCAGTGTTCAACCAATCAGCACACATGCTGAGTCAGGAGAACTGACCAGGGGGGCCTGCAGAGGAGTGGGTAATTTATTGTCCAATACGTAAAACTTTATAAGCGATATTACCAAATAGCACAGGTCCAGTGAGATGAGCTCCATGCTAGTGCTCGGGGGAAGGGCTTGAAACTTTGAGAAAGTCACGCCAACAACAAACAGATTTGTGAAGAATAAAAAAGCGTTTACAGATAAGATCACGCTGGGGAACTACCTGTCTCCTCCTCTCTCTTTCTCCTCCTTCTCTCATTTGAGCTCGTGGCTCTGCTTTCGGCTCGCGCTGAGCGACCGCTTTGCGCTCAAGCACCCTCAGCAGTGCGATGCCTTGCTCTGCCCCGTGTAAACTCAAGAAGCAGCGGCATTAAAAAAAACTACTCGCTGAATGTAGCGCGCGCTGTTCACTCGCAGTAGTGTGGACCCCTGTGAGTAAAGGACCGGTCACTCAGCGCGCTTATCCAGTCTTGTTGACACGCTGGGCTGCGCGTGTGCGCTCGCTGCTGTACGTGACTCGCTTTGTGCATGGAGACATTTCCGCGGTTAACCGCAGAGTCCAAAAACACCACGAATAATAATAATAGGGGCCATAAATAATCGCAATGATTGAAAAAATTGTTAATCGTGTTTCAGTTCCAGTGTTCAGTCTAATCCAGTTTCAAAAATATACATTCACAAATTACAATTTAGGCTTCCATTACTTAATATCAAATTTAAATGAGCATAAAAAAAATATACCTTGACATACTTCATCCTCTTAGCTCAATAGTAAGCTCTTGGTAAACTTATCTAAATTAATTCAATATTTCAATACGTGTATGTACTGGGCGTAGTTTGTCGTTTCTAATATTCGAATCATTGCTGCTCCTATTATTGATCAGAAAAGTGCAATGTACAGAACAAATAGCCTATAAACTGATTGTGATTGGACATTCATGCCTACCAGGTTTGCTGAATTCTGACATAACCCTTCGCCTCCATCAACAATAACAACATCGATACAGCTGACATTACGTGCCATTTGCTCAAATACATTTCTCCACTGTTGCCTTTCAGCTCGTTCCAATCAGATATTTATTAGATCTGCCACCAAAATGCAAATATTCCGCACAATACAGCTATTTGCAATCAATTGTGTTTCCTCGGGAGGGACTGTGAATGTGTTATATGACTACAGTATGACATTTCTGATCTCTTTTCCTTTTTTTCCCCTCTTACACCCAGTCTTAAAGTCAGGGAAAAATCAAGTCACACAAGACGCACTTTTGGTTATAGCTGTCATTTGCTGATACAGATTTTGAAGATAAATCATCTGGACACTGTTTTAGAAATCAAGACGTAATTTTCATTGATGGAAATTGTTTGAGCAGCTAGAATTCATACTCTCACAAGCTCAAAAGCAGGAGCATAACTGAAACTTGCCCTTATTTACTGACCTTTTCAACCATTTATCAAGGGGTTTCATTTAAGAATCGTATGTGTGTTGAAAAAGTGTGTGTTAATAAATTTAACATGCAGGACTTTCCATTTTAAGTTTGTAACAACTTGAAATGGATATGTGTGGTCCGGTCCAAAATCTTTCAACTTTGCACATGAGATGAGACAGAAGGAGGTTTGTGCTCAGAGAAACAAAAGGGTGCACGTTTGAAGACGTTTGTGGACACTTTCAGTAAGTGTTAGGTTTTATAAATGAGAGCCTAGAATACTACCTTTGAAATCTTTTCTACCATGGACTCATTTTACTGCAGATGGGTTAACAAGAACTGAACTGAATAGACAACTGAAGCTCTTAAGCAGTGCTCCTATCCCTTAATTATCAATATGGTTCAAGGTAAGTAAGGTAATGTAGGCCTGGAGGCAGTCATCCTTCATTGCCACTGGGTCGATCAAGTTAGGCAAGGCCATAATTATTTGTAGAGTACAATTTGTACACAAGGCCATTCAAAGTGCTTCACACAACAGGAAAAAAATGCATTAAAATCAAGACATGACAGAAATCACAAAACAGTCAAAGACATGAAAGAGGAGAGTACATGTTAAGCAAACAAAAGAGTTCTTAGCTTAGATTTGAACATTGTCAGAGTAGAGGCCTGTCTCACATCCTCAGAAAGACTGTTCCCGATTTTTTTTTAAACTTAAAACGCAGACTCCCCATGTTTAGTCCTGACTCTGGACAGCAGCAGGAGGCCGGTCCCTGAGGTCCTCAGAGTCCGAGATGGTTCATATGGCACTAACATGTCCGAGATGTACTTTGGTGCTAGGCCATGGAGAGACTTGTATACAAGCAGAGCTGGCTTTGAAGTCTATCTCTGCAGCCACAGGGACCTGAGCACAGGACTAATGTGATCGTACTTCCTGGTTCTAGTCAGGACCCGAGCAGCGGCGTTCTGGATGTACTGCAGCTGTTTTACAGCTCGTTTGGAGAGGCACGTGAGCAGGCCGTTACAGTAGTCTAATCTACTAGAGACAACAACTACATTTTTAATTTAAATTTTGTTTTTTGGATGGTAAAAAGCTGCTGATGTTATTGATTTGTCATGACTGTTAAAGTTCCAGTCTGGGTCCATTATTACCCACAGATGTTTAACTTGATTTAAAATTAAAATAAAAAATTATTAAAAGCTGTATGATTTTCCAGCGAAAATAACTTCAATTTTCAATCAATTGTTCCATTCATCCAAACAATAATAAGATGCTTTTATCTGGACAATATATCACCTGCTAACATTCTCATTTCTCATAATGATTTGTGTACCTTTGATCTCCATGTTCTTTCCCAAACCTCTTTCATATTTTTTCCCAACAATCAGCTCCTTTTGTGCAATCTAATATTACCAGTGCAGCCATGTTGAGCTATGCTAATTACTCTGCCGTCCCCATCTGCCATGAGCTCCTGTTGGCAGCGGTTCGGTGTTTGTGCGAATGAAAACGCGTTGTGTTGCCCTTGACTGCCTTCACAATACAGCAGTGTAGAACTAAAATAAAACTCTGGGAACGTCGCCTGGCTCTAAATCTTTCATTAAAAACATATTGCCAAGATCACGTTCATGTTGTAGTTTGCCAATGTTCCAAAGCAGTCAGCTCTCTGTGACAAGTTTTCTGTAGTTTTGATGATAAAATTAACAAATGGTGAACTATTGGTGTCTTTTTCTTTTGTTCCCCTTCCTTTCCTTATTTTTTCCTCATTTCCTTTGTTACTGTCTGTCTTACTCCCTTCATTCCTTCTTCCTTTCCTTTATTCTTCCATTCTCTTTTTTGCTTCCTTCCCTACATCCTTCCATCATCCTCTTTTTTTTCCTTCAATGCTCCTTCCTTTACTCAACTCTTCCTTTTTCTATTTTCTTCCTTTCCTTCTTCATTCCTGCTTTCATCATTCATCCCTCCTTCCTTTCCTATATTCTTCCTTTTTTCTCTCTCTTTCTTGTTTCCTTCCCTACTCCCTTCCTCCATTTATTCCTTCATCCTTTCTTACTCTCTTCATGTCTCTTTCCTCTGCTCAATTTTACTTATTTTTTCTTGCTCCATTCATCTTTCCTTTCCTTTATTCATCTATCTCTCTCTGCTTCCTTTCCTTCTTCCTGACAATTTGTTTTTCATTGTTTTCTTAAACATCCCTTTCTTCACTCCAGTCAGTCTTACTTCCTTTTTTCTTGCTTCATTCCACTTTTCATCTTCCTTTTCATCATTTTTTCTTAATTATTTCTTTTTGCTGTTCTTTCACTCGCCCTTCCTTTCATCTATTAATCAGTTTTCCTACCTTCCTCCTATTCTTCACATTCTTCACAATGCATTCTTCCCTTTTCCTTCCATTTCTTCTATGCATCTTTCAATATTCCTTTTTTGTAGAATAACATGAAACAGCTTAACCTTTGAATTAGAGTTGCCGACGCGCCTTTGCTTATTTATTTATTTTTGCCGACACGCCTTTATGACTTTCAAATGGAGGACTGTTTTCACACATGAACTTTGGGTAATGCGCTCCAGATCGGGGTCAAGTCTTTAACCACGACATGCAGTAAACAACAGGACACAAATAGGATGCAATTACTCCTGTGGAACTATTGACTAGGTTAGGGGAAAGACGGAGAGTGCATTCAGATGGGATATATTTAGTATGCGGGGAAACATGAATGGTGAGAATGGAATTGATGGTTGAGAGTTGATTGCATTATTTAACTGTATTCAAGCAGTGTCAGTGAAGGATATTGATGGGTTCTTTCTTTCTTTTCTCTTTTTCAAATGATCTTTAATAAAAAATGCTTTAGAGGACACATATTATGCATCATTTGTATTATTCTCAGCCTTTTAAATATGTTTCCCTCGTCTACAAGCAGAGGGAATTGCAAAGGGCAGATAAACAAAAGCTAGCTTGCCCCGATGTACTAATGCAAGCGCGCATTTGTTAGAGACATAATATGACGGCAGATAAGCTTTGAACAATTTTGCCAATGATTCATGGACTTATAAACAGCACAGAATATCCCGGAGCTGTAAGTAACAAAACTGGGAGATTTGAGTGTTTTCTGAGGCTCAGAGGGAGAAGACTTACTAAACAGGATTAATCAAACAAGCGTGAATGAAGCTAAATACAACTCCAGGTATTTTTTTTTGCATAGTATAACTCCTTTAAACTCTTCTATATGGCATTTTACATTGGAGATGGGAGGATATAATATATTTTTGTATTCATATTTATTTCGCCATTCTTCCTAGTGTTGCTGCATCAACTGCAGCGTTTTTACATGGATATTATAATTAATAATGATACAAATAATACATTACAAAATATGAAACATACTTTGCGATACTTAATATTATACCAATATTATTTGGCGTCAATCTGATCACTAGGAACTGAACTAAAGTGTAAAAAAGTGCAACTATTTATTATTTTTGTCTGTGTCTGAAGTGGAGAAAAGGTTGTTGTTTGGAAAGATTGATATTAATAATGTTGTGATCATCCTTTTCCCTCACCTGCCTAGATGACCCTCGCCCTCGATTTTTGATTAAATTTTATTTTTTATAAAAATAAAAAAGATTAAAAAAGGTTTTCTGTATTGATTACAGGAACATAAAATTGATTAGACAATCAAACAATTGTCTACTTGAACTCTAACTACAAACAGAAGTGCATCAGTCCTGGTCCTGTTTATTTATTTATTTTCCATGAATGAGTATCAGTCTGGATTTAGACCAGGGCATAGCACAATCACAGCTGCTATTAAAGTTAGAAATGATATTGCTATTGCAGTGGACAATCATGAAGAATGTGCTGCAGTTTTTGTTGATTTGTCAAAAGCCTTTGATTCTACAGATCACTGTATTCTCTTGGAGCGTCTGGATTCTCTTGGGTTTGATACAAATTCAAAAAAAAGGTTTGCAGATTACCTCACAAATAGAGTTCAAGCTGTTTCTACTGATGGCTTTCCATCGGGATTTTCCTACCTTAATAAAGGTGTTCCTCAAGGATCTGTCCTTGGACCACTGTTATTTACAATTTCTATAAACTCAATTGGGCATAATCTAAAACACAGTGGCATCCACTTGGATGCAGATGATGCAGTTCTGTATGCTAAGGTACCTTCTTGTGCCCTAGTGATTCAAAATATTCAAGAGGAATTTAACTCCATCCAACAAACTGTGTTAATTTAAAATTGCTAATGAATTCAAATAAATGTATGCGGTTCTCCAAAAGACACTCTATGGACCCAAAAAAAGGTATCTATTCTCACGCTTGATGGTAATATGATTGAACAAGTACCACATTATAAATACTTGAGCATCTGGATCGATGATAAACTCTCTCTTAACAAACACATACAAGAGCTGACAAATAATCTTAAAGAGAGATTGTCATTCTTCTTTAGAAATAAAACATGTTTTCCTTTTAATTGTAGAAAACAGCTACTTTTCTCTCAGTTCTAGATTATGGTCATATTATACACGCGTTCTACAGTAAAAGTCTTAAAACCTCTGAACTCGGTTTATCATTCAGCTCAAAGGTTCATTACAGGAGAAGGATACAGAACTCACCACTGACAATTATACTCTAAAGTAGAATGGCAATCATTGGATGTGAGAAGAGAACAGCACTGACTTTAGCTGGTTTATGAGGCTCTAGTTGGCATTTCGCCTGATTATTTATCAAGTTTGTTGCACCTCAGGTCAAGTTGTCGCTGATTGAGGTCTCAGGACATTTTTATTTTACAGTCTCATCGTGTAAACACACAGAAAGAAAAAAAGGCTTTCAGCTACTTAGCTCCCTTCCTGTGGAACAACAAATTTAATAAAATCATTTTATGCCTTTTAATGATTTAAAGCACTGGTCAAGGACTACCTGCAGTGCCAGTGCACTTGTTTTTTTTTTTATATAATTTTATCTCATAGTGTGAGTATGTTGTTTTATATTTGTTACTTTTATTGCATGTTTTATTGGTGTTTTATTTGGATATCCTGCGTTTGTTTGTTGTTCAATCTGTGTTGTGTTTTAACAGAGTACCCATAAAAAAGATAACTTTTGTCATTGGGCTTTCCCTGTATAAATAAATAAAAATGAAATGAACAGGAGGAGCTCTGGGACAGTTATTCATTTGCCTTTTTCCTGTGAATGCTGGTGAATTGGCTCTTATTTTTTTATTGACCAGTGACTTTTCCATTGTTTTCTGTTTTTAAAATGAACAATTTCGTGAAGCCCTGCGAGGCAACTGCTGCTGTAATTTTGGGCTCTACAAAAATAAATTGAAATTAAATTTGTCATCTTGAACTCCTCTACTCCCATTTCTCAGTGTTCAGTCCAACAAATTCATTACAGCCACTCACTTGATTTGTGATTATATAGAGTGTAAGCTAAAATATTATGTGGTGCAGATTTATATAGACTTTGAGGATTTATTTGCCATCAAAAATTAGGTAGTAAGTCGAATTTCATGAACAGCCATTTCGAAAGCTGTCCTCAGTTTACTGTCAGCTTTACGACTCCAGGACTTAAGGGAGCACAAGTTTAGTTTAGAAAATGTTGGAGGAGATGACATAGTAAAATTAAGCTTCTCTCATTAAAAAAGGGTCCGCCTTCAAAGTTACAACATTTTTATCTCACCACTAAGATGCAGTTAATTGCATTAGTACTTGCTCTTCCAAAACCTTCTCAATTCATCCAGAAATGAGACAGAGTAAGGTAAATATTTGTATTGGAATGTGACATAAAATAATGTAATTACTAATTAAATCAAGCATAAATCAAGACAGCAAAAGGCCAGGACAAAACCAGGATCTGACAATGATATAACCTCTTCAAAAACACACTGAAAACAAGCTTGAAATAAACTTCATGATTTGCAACTACTGATTGAGATGTAATGTATAATAACTTGTTGTGTGAAGCCAAACTAAGTAACAGTTTTATCTTATTAAGAGTCTTTGTAAGTCCCGGTGATGGTTAAAATGTGTATTTTTGGGTGTACAGGTGTCCATTGTCGCCCCTGCTGTCTGTTGGCAGAAAACCAGCTGACATCGACCCAAAGACAACACTCCTGAACACCCTGGCTCTTTAAAAAAAAAAAAAAAAATGTTGCTATGTTAAATGTGTTTGTATGTGATTACACTGTCTTTTGATAATGAAAGAAAACATTTTAAAAAAAGCTTTTGCATTTGTTTTCTGACCATGTACTTCTCTATTATTCACAAGAGAGCTGCAGGGAGAGCTCTATCACTAAAGTTATTTAGCTCTGCTTTAAAGACCAACTGTCAAACAAATGCTTGCAGAGAGATTCACAAAGAGAGTAATACTTTAGCTAAATTCTGCTTATTTAGC
This sequence comes from Chaenogobius annularis, assembly GCA_015082035.1. Classification (NCBI taxonomy): domain Eukaryota; kingdom Metazoa; phylum Chordata; class Actinopteri; order Gobiiformes; family Gobiidae; genus Chaenogobius; species Chaenogobius annularis. The sequence goes on along the minus strand of BJKM01000372.1, from coordinate 486,780 downwards.
CTGAAAATAACCAGAAGCAGCGTTATTCTCCTCCACAGAGCTCAAAGCCGGCAAAAACACATTGGTCAACTGTACTTTGACGGGGTAAACTTTTACCTTCACGCAGCACACACTGGCCGAAGAGCGCATTTACAAAACGCACGCTGATATCAGAACACACTGTACATTTGTCAAACCAGTGGTGAGCAGCCAAATAGACATTAAAATGACTGCACTTACAATGAGAAGAGTAAGTAGACTCGCCTGACCCACGTCTTTTTAAAGATCTATAAACTCCAAAAACACGAGGCATATACGCTGTTGTCATCGGTTTTTACTACCATAACAGTCTGTAAATCAAGTCTGGAACTGCAAATAACTCTTGACTTCCACTGAAGAGTACCACTATGAGTACAGTTTGAGACGCTGCTCTATTTAAGGTGAGACACTGCAGGTGAATAAGAATTTTTGGGGGAATTTTTCACATTTCAATCAGAAAAATGGACAGAGCCATTGTTCACATTTCTTGGTTCATTGTGTTCACATAGCAGTAACAAAAATATGTATAAAGGAGATTTTGGATATCTTTATATCTTTAACGAGATGACTGACTACAAATTGGCCTGACATTTTTTGGAGTTAAAACTTGATTAAATCAGGCTTAGAATTAGATATCAACAAATCCTTTTAGTAAGTTCCATCAGAATCTTGTTAAGTCCAATATTGTAAAGTTTGCTGTCTCTAGGTGCTTCTTTAAGGGCTGATTTTTAGGTCTCTGTGGGAGAGAAATGGCTTTTAAGAGAACTGCCTATCTACGGATGTGAGTGGATTCAGTTAAATAATAAAACATATTTAGGAGCAGATTGGACAGTGTTTTTGGTTCCACATGAAACAGCAAACTGACCATGAATTTTGCCTGCGGTGTCTTGCCTTAAGCTTCATTTTTTTTCTTTATATAATCCAGGGTCACCACTGCAACCATCGCCCCCTGGTGGTCTGGAACTCCTGATCTTTCCATGCCTTCTCCCTCCTGGTGTCCGTCATCCTCCGCTGTCTGTTTCCTACTAAAACACTCACAGGTCAAAATCTAGTTCAACAAGCCCCTCGCTGTCAGACTAATGGGTCGCTTGGCGTTTCATCCCCACATGCCCCTGTGCTTGCACCGGCTCGCTGTCAAACGCACGTACAGGGGGTGAGGGTTAGCTATCCACACCTGCTGCCACGGAAACAAGAGGAGAATAAGGATTTCCTACGGTACACTGCAGATGTGAAACATGAGGTACAACGCTTGGATTCACAGTGGAATTTTAACTTGTTTTTATTTATTTTGGCGGTAGTTCAAGATTTCTTCCATGGAGGAGATTTGTATTTTTACATACAAAGCTGACCGTTTCAAGCTCCATTATGTAACTTTTTAGCACATCTCCACAAACCTGACTCTTACTTACTCGACCTGCTTGTTGCCATGGAAAAGTCGTTCCTTTGGCTCCTTTATGGCATTAAACAGTGTTGCTTTAAGTCAAACATTTCTAACTCCTCTGCCTTTTTTTATTTTTTGTAATTTTTTTGGTTTAAACCAGCCCAAAATACAAACTCACTTACACTAATCAAAAAAATCCTTACTTTTTTAAATCTGAAATGTATCCCTGCACTAAAGAGCGCCGTAAGGACATCCTGCCTGCTCAAATGGACATCCTGCCTGCTCAAATTCGACGAACTAAAACTAATACCACAATTATTTCTAGCAGCGCACGTGTTATGTGTAGTGTGGAGGAGGGGATGGAGGGGATAAGGGTTGGTGGATTGGGCCTGGAGGGCTTCCTGACAGGCACAGAGCGAGAGAGAGAGTTCAGTTTACCCCAGAAGTGAGCACTAGATACGGAGAGGAGACATGGAGGAACAGCAGAGGGGAATAGCCAGGAAACAACTGGTCGAGGCGCTGAATTGAATTTGTGTCTTGAGAGTGTGCTGAGATCAAATTGTATCAGGGTAAGTTTGTAAAGCTACTGGTACTGTGGAAATGTACTTTTTACTATCCAAAAATTACAGCAGATATCTACAGGCAGAAATAAATTGTTTTCATTATCTGCGATTCTTTTTTTCCCTGTTTTGTCCTGGTAGAAAAACATATACTTTAACAGACAGTGTGGTGGGCAGTTTGGGCAAGACAGTGTTTTGAAAATGTACATACAACCATTCTAAATTAAGATGATGATGATGTTTTGAAGCTATGCAACATTTGGGATAATAGTATATGTTATAGAAAAAAAAAAAAAGGGTATAAAGCGATATTTCTTCTCTTTTTTCCTTATTTTACAGACATTTCACATGTGTCCAATACTTCAACTCAATTCAAAGACATGTTTTTAACACATTTCTGATGGATCAACACAGTATTGTCACCTCTATACTACACAATTGGACCTACAATTTTTGTTTCGGTTTCTTCTTCAAGTACACATAACATTTTCAAAAGTGGGAATATTTAATCATCCGTTTTATGCATATCGAGGGGCCCCGGGATGTCCTGTGCTCGTTGCATCTCCAAAACCTCTTCTGCATATGTCAAACCCTGGGAACTGATGCTTTATCCGTGCTATCATTTCCACAGTGCAAAGATAAGCACAGATAACCATTTGGCTCAGCGTGACAAAGGAGCTGGAGGCACATTTCAATGGATTTCCAGCTTGACACTTTTTCTTTCTTTTTCTGAACGGAGATAAATGTCGGTGTTAATGAATCTTTGAGGCATGCTTAACTACTCGGACTAATCAGCGGAGGCCAGAAGCCGTTTGTAAAGCCACGGAATGAAGACGGCATTAGCTCATGAGCCTCAAGTTCTTCTCGCCGTGACAGAAATGTACAGTATGTCTTAGAATGTGTTTGTACGGAATGGAATTAAATATATCTGGGAAAATATATATGAAATGAAGAAAAAAAAATTAGAGAATATTTAGAAAATGTCTGGATTTAGTCGAAATCGAAAAATAAAAATGAGGACACTATCAACATTGAAATCCGGTCTAGAACTGCACCAGGATTCAACCAGGACTAAACAAGGATGAGTATCAACATGGCCAGCATTTCCAAAAAGCATTGCACTGTCCTGTTTTTTAGTCTTTGTTTACATTTTACTTTTAGCAATGTCCGGGCCGCAGAACATAAAGGAAGGACACTTTTGTCCTGAGGGCCGTTACTCTTCTGCGGAGATCCTGTTGAGAGACTTTTGCTTGAGTTATTCAATTATTATTGCATTTTGACTGCCTAATGTGCTTTAAATTGTCCCTCGTGGATAGATAAAGTTATAACGATTGACGATGAATGAAATATGTTTTCAAAATGTCATAATAAACAGGAAACAAAAACAGAACAAAAACAGTGAAGCATACTGCAACAAAATTAACTCATAAAAAGACTTTAGACACACGTTTTTACCATCAAACATTTAAACAGCCACAGACAATGACTGCCCCACTTCTCAGAGACTTCACATTCACTACGCTCCCTTTCTCTAACACTTTCTCACATGCAGAATTCTCCATCTTCTATTCTTTCCACGTTTTCGTTCACGTGTTGGGGCACTGGGCTCCTTCCACATCTTAAATTAATCGGGCGCATGTCAATAGTGCAGTACTTATCAGCCTGAACACAAAAAAGGTTCCCCAGCAGACACAGCCTGGGTGACCTGGGTAGGTCACATGGTAACCAGGCCTGCAACAGAACGTGTATCATTGTGCCTATAGCATTTTGACACAGGTATTACGATTGGTGATACTTAATCAAAATAACATCTTTAACATATGATTAGCAGATTGATAATGACTTCTAGATGGGAGTTGAAACATCTTAAGTTCAAAGACGGTGTCCAGATGACTTTTGAAACCTTTTCCACGTGACATATACGTCATTTTGTTAATAGTCAACATAATTGCTTATCGTATGACAAACGATAAGTTCTCAATGCATGTTTTGTTCTTTCTATTTACCATGCAGCTTTCCATTTCTCTCCTCTTCAGTCTTTAGCAAGTCGTTTCTCCCAAATGAACCACTGCCATGCATTGACAGGGTAAGGTATGTGCAACCTTGGAGATGAGGCAAAAACAAGCTTGATTTATAGCCAACATCTTCTTTCATAACATAAAACCCGCTATTTCCACCCCACTGCCTTTTCTACCTTCATCATCTGATAAACCTGTGTAATATGTAGAGGTATTAGGAAGGGGGTGGTCTGTCTATCAAACGCCCAATCACATGTTTTCAATAGAACACACGCACGCACACACACACAAATAGTTATAAAACACAAGGATATCACAGCGAGGGTGAGAAAGGAGATAAGGAAGCCATTACATGCAGCCAGGAGCACCTACTGTACAGTCTACGCAGGGAAATTAGGATTACAGTGAAGCAGGGTCTGGCAACCCAGTTTCAAGATATGAAGACATTGTGTTAGATTTATTATCATTTGGTGTGCCTGTCCTCAGATAACATCTGAATTACTGATAAGACTGATTCAATTCCGATTTGTGTCAAGGTAAGTTGTGTAATTAAACTAAAAAATATAAATAGTTGGCCTTTTTTACTTCATTCATACCATATATTGAATTATTTTACATGATCGTTAACTTATATCCACAAGAATAAGTCGTTTTGTTGCCACTTAAAAGTTTCTCTCCCTCAAACACTGCAATCGGGAACAAAATACGTCAGTAACGCACGTATTTGCCCAAGTACATCACAATCTGGATCAGTCTACATGGGACTGGGCTGCCTTTGAAACCGCTGTGACACTGAAATCCGACTTTTTTTTTCTTTTCTTTTCTTTTCTTTTTTTTACCAAGCACAAAAAAAAACAGCAGCTCTAAATATTCCAGACATGATTGCATTTGTATCGCACGCTCCGATCAATACGCAGCGAATTCACAGCAGCAGCATCAGCGTGCATCCCCAACAAGACATTAACCAAGACGCGGATCAATATCATTCAAGGGCAAGGAGTTTTTTTTCATTGCACCTCCAACTTATAACGGTACAATCAAACAAGGCTGAGGGACGGGGGTGTAGGTTAAGATGACCTTTAGTAACTCCGCTGCACTCGAATGGCTTTTGGAGAAAAAAAAAAAAAAAAAAAAGAAAAGAAATAGTAGGAGAATTGGGGAGGAAAGAAAAGGCGGAGGAAAAAAAGGCAGAATTGGGACTTACTTCAACACGCGGCTGTCCCCTTGTCTCACGGTTGATGTTGTCCTTCTAAAACAGAGTCCACTTCAGCGGAACATCCTGCAGGGTACAAGGAATAAAATTTAAGTCCGAAGCACGCACGAGGCATTTCCCAGGCGCACCAAATGCCCACTAAATTCCCTATCTCTTGTTTTTTCTTTTTCTTTTTTTGGTTTTGTTGTTAGTTGTGTTGTTGGTTGTTGTTGCTCCGTTCGCAATGCGCAACTTCAGCGTAGAAAACTTCGTGCGAAAGGCTCAACAGCTGACAATAATAATAATATATAATAATAATAATAATAATAATAATCCGTGTCTTCTCACTCCGGGGATACGACGCGCGTCTCAAAAGCCTCCAAGTTAAACACCCGCTTCGGGAATGAAATGCAGCCGGAGCCTGCTGGCGTTAAAAGTGTCTTTCCGCTCGCCGCGCGTTCTAGGAGGGAGGAAAAAGAGAAGGAGGGCGAAAGGAGGAGGAGGAGGAGAAAAAAAAAAAAAAAGAGAGAGAGAGAGAGAGAGAGAGAGAGAGAGAGAGAACGCAGGACGTGGGATGCGCGCATGCAGTCTTCTCCTCCGCTTCGAGAACTGTAATCGGCGTCAAATGGATGCTTGCGCTGAGCTGCACCAGGACTGGCACACACACATACACACACGCACACACACACGCACACACACGCACACACACAAGTCTCTCTGCCTCCTCCGTGCGCACGCGTGTGGCTCCGAGCGTGCGTGAAGCTCTTTCCCTCCCCTCCTCTCCTCCTTTTTCCTGCTCGTTTGGCGTTTGCTTCACGCAGTTGGGAAGAGACACACACTCACACACGCGCGCGCACACCAATTGGTTACAGTGTGTTTTCCAAGGGGGTCTAATATTGTATGCGCTGCGTTCGTGGTCTAAATGCGTCCTTGCGTGTGCGCGTGGGAGAAGCGTGGTTGCGCCAGGGAGCATCACCGGACTGTGGAGGACCATATGGTGTGGAGTGTGTGGCGTGTTGGTTCTGGACATTCAGGTTTACGCGTGCGGGACCGGACTGTGCCGCGAGTGGAGGCGCAGCTCGGTACTGGGGGTCGTTCTGTGGAGTGATGTCAGGATGGATGTTAGGAGATGTTCACTGAAGAACTGCACCGGTCACAAGTGTAGAAAAAGATGCTTGGTGTAATTTTTTTTTATTTGGATTTTATTTTACTGAAGTCAAGTTGGTCCACAGATGTTGAAACAAAGAGAGAAAGAAAGAAAGTACAAACTAGATAATATATATTTTGATGAAGGGAAGGCATGTTAATAGCTTCTATAAAGTATATACATAATGCCTTTTCTAAAATATCTTTATTAACTTAAATAGAATTATAATGCCCTGATAAGTAGCTTCTCAGATATAGGAGAATGTATCCTTGGATGAAGTTGCAGAAAAAGCGTGTCAAGGCTTTTGTTTGATATTGATGAAACAACAAAGTTATGTAACTCATGAATTCAAAATTAATATTCTTAAACTAAATTAGGGGTTGCTGGAAGAAAAAGCTTGGAAACTACTGAATTAAGGAAAGACACGAGGCAAGACTTGGTTTTTGGCCAGTTTTCCCTCTCATAAAAGCTTTTACCTGTAGACACAAACACATTGTCCAGTCTACACCAAAATATGTTATTTTATTTCATTTAATCAACTTGCATCCATAGATTTATATGGGACATTGCAAATGCAAACTTTACTATCTTGGACCTAATTGTGACAGATTTGACAGAACCTGCTAAAGGATTTGAAGGTATCTAATTCTAAGCCTGAATTATTAAAGCTTTAACACAGACAAAAATGGCCAAATTTTGAATTTATACACCAATTTTCAATAGGATCTAGTTTACTCAAAGACTAAATACAAAAAAAAATCCTTTCTGTAAACTGTTTTGTTTCAATAATGTACACAAATTTACACCTGTGTAAAGAGATTTACACCTGGCTTTACACAATTTTAAGATGTGCATTTTTTTTTTCACATATCAAAATGATCAAAATATCAAATAAAACGTCCCTTATGCTTATGCAAGTCAATGAATATGTCCCAGTCACCCGCAGTGTCTCCCTTTAAAGATACAACCAAGAGTTTTGTCAAAAAGAAACAAAACCATTCAAGCGTCCATTTGAGGTACAGTATCTATAAACTGGGGTCATTCTGCTTAGGCACAGCATGTTCTTCTGAGGTGTAAAATTGTGCACGTTTTCACCCTCCACACAGGAGTTTGGAGCCGATCCAAAGAGCAGTGAAGGTGAAACATGGAGGATTCTGGATCACAGCCAAACCATGAAGATAGTAATTAAACACTTCTCTGACAGGCAGGTCTTTATACTGCATGTAGACACTTTACTTCAACCAGGTCAAGTGCTAGACAGGTAGATTTGGCATTGTGTTAATAATAGCGCTCATAGTATCCATGGGTTTCGGTCACGTGATTTAATTGTTGGGACCGCCATTTTGAAGAGCATTAGCTGTTAGATAGCCATGAAAAATAGCACATAAAATTGACAAGGAAAACTGTTCATTCTTCAAGAAGACAGAAGTTATGGGCTTTTGATCCTTATCTACAGCAACGACAACTTGCCACAACAAACTTTTGCAGACATATACATCCAAGCTTCCTCGTCCGCAAGCCCTCTGCACCGGACAAGCCCTCAAAGCTTTCAAGAGCACGGACTTTATATCTGATCCTAAAATATAACATCTGGACAGTTGGAATATAGGCTTTTAACATGTCGGTGTAATCCCTCATTCGTCCAGGAGTGTTCCATTGTAGAAAAAGATTCAGTTGTAGTCATCTGACTCTGTTTTTAGAAAAAAACAAAACGTTTCAACTCTCATCCAAGAGTCATTCTCAATCAGAGAAACAAGGCCGAGAACTCTTGTTTTTATCCTACTCAGTGAGAGCCCTGCCCACAGGCGGGACCTCCTGTAATGGCCCATTGAAACTGGATGGCCTATTGTTCTATTGTTCCCTGCCTCACCTTGAGTGCCTATTTAGCATCCGAGTGCCCAGGGCGGCTCCAGGGTTTCAGAAGACCATTATAAAAACAAACGGAAGGTTGAATCTTAAACCTCCATTACGATTTAATGAAGGATTCTCTTTTTTAACAAAGATGGCCTACCTTAACTCCTTCTTTCAAACCATCTTTTTTCCCTGCTCAGAATCTCCACCTCACTGTCTTCAATAGAGTGGTTTGTGGGCTTTGAGATGAAGATGCACAGCGCTCTGGGTCCTGAACTTGCGTGTCTTCTGTGCTGATAAAAGCCTCTTGTAAGTGGCTGTTTTGTCTCCCCTATGTACCGCTCTTTACAACTTTCTTCACTGCATTGGATAGAATTACACCACATTGCTCTGTTTTTGTGTCGGCATCTTGTCCTTAGGTTTTTCTAAAACAGAGTCCAGATGACTACAACTGAATCTTTTTCTACAATAGGCTTGTTAAAAACTGTCTGCAGTAGGCTAATGTTTATTAGCAATAGCCACGCGATAAATCTGTAAACTATCATTAGCCAGCTGCAAACTACCTGAAACAAACACCTGGAGTGATTTCGAGTAAATCCACTGGTCCCTCGGACCTGTTATTAAAACACCGTGTTGCATATTGGATCTATACCTTGCAGACACTGGCTCCTAAGGGGCTGAATGATGAATTCAATCTCAACATTTTCTTGTAATGGTTCTGATCTACGAGACGACCTTCAGTACACATGTATTTTTGAATGAAACTTACAGTCTATGTATAAGTTTACTCTGCTATCAATTTTGTACTGTATTGGCCACTATCATTGAAGGATGTGAATTGTAATTAATTGTCATTAATGTTATCATTAGGTGTCACTGTCTCTTTTGGGTACTGAAATGTCTTTTATGATATATGTGATGATGTTTTTTTATGTTTTTTCGAGCATCTGCTTTGAGGTCTTTGAGTGGCCACTCCTATTCTTGAGACCACTCCTTTTTAAGCTTCTTTTCCAGCCTCAGTCGCCCGTTTGCCTGACGAAAGGCCTAGTTGCCGAAACGTTGCCTCTTCACCTGTGAATAACTTCAAAATGATATTCATGAGGACTATAGAAAAGGAGAGAAGTCAATGTCGTCATTTAGGCCTGGTAATTCAGTAGCTTTTAAGTTCACAATCCAAAATGTTTCGCGTTGGAGTAAGTGAGAGAGCCTATCTCCTCCGAACTGAAGAAGCTACTTGGATGAGTAGCAAAACTCATTCACTCTTAAAACCTTTGGTCCATTTGACTGAATTCAATTTATTTTGGCGAAATATAATGCATAAATAAATGACAGACAAGTACATGCACAGTAAAATGTAATTATTACTTTAAACCAAGCCCCATCTTAGGTCATTTTTAGTTTAATACATTTGCCGAAAGCGGATGCAACCATAATGATCCATTCATCACTTTTGTTGTTGTTTACTTCGAAAAAATTGTTTTCTCACTACAGCTCCCACAATGCTGCCGCTACAGTACTTGAACAAAACAAAACAAACATATGATGTAACCCAATAGTAAACACCACCGTATTGACTACAGGGTGCTGGAGTCACTGGCATGTAATTTACAATAAGATGGTCACTGAACCCAAAAAATATTGTACAAAGTTGCATCACATTTCACAACATTGCATGGAACTTTGTAATAGTGAGATTAATGTGCGTAAACAAGTATGAAATCACTTACAATGGGGCATGTGGGGAATTCTGAATGGGGAAGAGGGGCAGCATTGAGGAATTCGAGCAAAATGAGGAATTAATCACTTTGTAATGGCATGTAAAATCTGGTTAAAAACATTGTAATTTGAGACAAACTCTAATGGCTTATATGCTTGCAAATTTGTATCTGATGATGGTGAACGACTGCAGATAAAACAGCCTTGATGAAATAAAAAGTCTATGAAGGTGAAACAAAAGGTCAACAACGCTTTTCTTCCACTGAAAAAAGGGATTTTTATCATTGATTTATTGCAATTCAAGGAGGTTGAACAATTTAAAATGGATTTTAAATTGTAGGTCTGTATATTTAAGTGTATTTTTTTTTAATTTAAAGTAATAGTGTGTGTATGTATGGAGCATACTTTTGGCTGCCAGGAAGAAGGCAATCACAAAAACATGGATGACACAGACTGCTCCGATGATTAAGGACTGGACGGACATCATAACTGACATACGCACCATGGAAAAAATGACCGCCGGACTCAGCTTGGAAATGGACAAATTCAACAAACAACTACAATGAGGAAAAATATGTATTTGAATGTTTTACAGTATGTATATATGTATGTATATTTGTAGATGAATGTCTGCGTATGTGGATATGTATATATGTGTACATATATATATATAATCTTTTTCTCTTTCTTCACATAGGTTAGTTTGTTTGATGTTGTTTTGTTGCTATATGTTTAAAAAAATAATAAATAGAAAAAAATAAAAGGTACAGTATGTAACTTTCTGGGGGTGGCATGTCACCAGCATGTTATAGAAAGATAAACCCTTATTTAATGATTTTATTTTTTGGCTTCTTTGAAAAGGGACAGATACAAAAACATTGTCTAACTGTAACACAGCAGTCCGATGCATGCGTCACAGTGCTTTTAGCCGGAGATAATTCACAGCACTTGTCCCGAGAAGGGCTACAGTTCTGTAGTTTACCAAACCAAACCATTAACACATTTAAAAAAACAATTTAAGAAACAAAGTTAATAACATTTTGGAATTATACAAATTATGCTTCAATAAAATGTTACAGTGTGCAATCTAATTGTTTTTGGTCAAACACCTTTAGAACCTGGTAGTGAAGGCTTTCGATGGCTTTGAGCGTAGTCTGCAAGTCTATGACCAGATACTGTGGTAAGGACAGATGGAGAAGATCATCGAATTGAATAAATATACATTACCGTATTTGCGGGCTATAAGCCGCTACTTTTGTCAGATGTTTGAGCCATGCGGCTTATTAGAGGCTGCGGCTTTTCGTGGTTTTTTTTTCTTTCACCGCTAGGGGCGAACTAACCGAATTAGAATCAAAACTACGAAAAGTTAAGCAAAGAAGAGATGTTGCTTTTATTCAGCTAGCAAATAGAACACGGACGACAAATACCAACTATAAATTATTTTCAAATTCTTGCCCCATCATTATGGAACCCAAACGAATAAGTTCGTACGAAGCAAGTTTTAAGCTGAAGCCATCGATCTTGCTAGGAAGCCGCGCGGCGCACGCAAGCTTAACATCAATGAATGTACGGTGAACGCTGGAGGGGGACAGCGGACGAGCTCATGCGATGCCAAAAGTCAAGGAAAGAGTTCTGCGGCCTATACAAAAGGTGCGCCCTATGTATTGTTTATTATCGTTTTTTTAAAAATAGAGCAAATGCGGCTTATATAGGGAGCGGCTAAAAGTCCGGAAATACGGTATTTAAAAGCGCCTTTCAGAACACCCAAGACACTGTACAAGAGATAAAACAGCAGAATAAAACAACAAAATAAAACAACAGAATAAAACAACAGAATAAAACCCACAGTACAGAATGGATGATGGTGTTGGATGACTGAGTTATGTGGTGTTGGAGTGACTGATATGTGTGTGAGTGACTGATTATGTGTGTTGGAGTGACTGAGTTATGTGGTGTTGGAGTGACTGAGTTGTTGTGTGTTGGAGTGACTGAGTTGTGTGGTGGTGGAGTGACTGAGTGTGTGGTGTTGGAGTGACTGAGTTTGGTGTTGATGAGAGTTGTGTGTGTTGGAGTGACTGATTATGTGAGTGTGGAGTGACTGAGTTATGTGGTGTTGGAGTGACTGAGTTGTGTGGTGTTGGAGTGACTGAGTTATGTGGTGTTGGAGTGACTGATGTTGGTTGAGGACTGAGTTATGTTGGTTGAGTGACTGAGTTATGTGGTGTGGAGTGACTGAGTTGTGTGGTGTTGGAGTGACTGAGTTATGTGGTGTGGAGTGACTGATTATGTGTGTTAGGAGTGACTGAGTTATGTGGTGTTGGAGTGACTGAGTTATGTGGTGTTGGAGTGACTGAGTTATTGTGGTGTTGGAGTGACTGAGTTATGTGTTGTGGAGTGTGGATGTTGGAGTGACTGAGTTATGTGGTGTTGGAGTGACTGAGTTGTGTGGTGTTGGAGTGACTGAGTTATGTGGTGTAGGAGTGACTGAGTATGTTGGTGTTGGAGTGACTGAGTTGTGTGTGTTGGAGTGACTGAGTTATGTGGTGTTGGAGTGACTGAGATTGTGTTGGTGTTGGAGTGACTGAGTTATGTGGTGTTGGAGTGACTGAGTTATGTGGTGTTGGAGTGACTGAGTTATGTGGTGTTGGAGTGACTGAGTTATGTGGTGTTGGAGTGACTGAGTTGTGTGTGTTGGAGTGACTGAGTTATGTGGTGTTGGAGTGACTGAGTTGTGTGGTGTTGGAGTGACTGAGTGTTGGTGTTGAGTGACTGAGTTATGTGGTGTGGGAGTGACTGAGTTATGTGTGTTGGAGTGACTGAGTTGTGTGGTGTGGAGTGACTGTTATTGTGTTTGAGTGACTGAGTTATGTGGTGTTGGAGTGACTGAGTTATGTGGTGTTGGAGTGACTGAGTTGTTGTGGTGTTGGAGTGACTGAGTTGTGGTGTTGGAGTGACTGAGTTGTGTGGTGTTGGAGTGACTGAGTTATGTGGTGTAGGATTGTCTGAACAGTTTAAAAAACGTACTGTATATGAGTATAAGAGTTGGGCAAGACTCCTTTAGCCAAGTGGAAATCCTTTTCAGACTTTGTGTCCAGTTTTAACTGACTGCCATACTGTTTTTACCAGAGACACGAACAACTGTGTCATCAGCATACATTTCTGGACAGATATCCGGGAGATTATTGATATATTAGTAAAGAGACCTTGGATAGTTCCAGAGGAATTCCTGTTTGCGTTTTACGAAAGTATGCAATTATTGATGACGACACATTGTTCTGGGTTCTGTGAGTATGACTGAAACCATGACACTGAGCAGATTATGGTTAAGCCTTTTTTAAATCAAGGAACACTGCACCAACTATATTGCCTCTGTCAAGTGATTGTTTAACCTGTTCTAATAATAGGCCGGTAGCCGTTTCGGTTGAATAAATAAGTCTAAAACCAAACTGAAGAGGATGTAGAAGTTTTTGCTTTCCAGATAATCTACCGGTAATAATTGTTCTTTTACCATTTTTTCCAAAACTTTTGACATGACAGGTAGAAGGCTAATTGGTCCATAATCAGCCACTTTGTCAGTGCTCCCTGATTTATGAATTGGTTTGACAAGTTCTGTTTTCCATGTGTCAGGAAACTGGCCAGTTCTGAGAGAGGTGTTGATGACATGAGTAAGAGGGTTTACCAGGATATGACTGCGCTTTTTTAGAGTTTGTTCATATCCTTTGCAGATGAGTTGTTTAGTTAAGATGTTTATAGCCTTTAAAACAGTGGCTGTATCAACCTCTCTCATCTCAAACAGAGCCTGATCATTTGATATTGCGGTTTCTGAGTTTCGATTTGTGTAAACTGTGATGCTAATTCTTCAACAGATGAAATAAAACAATGTCAGAACATTCTCCATGCAGATTTTATACATTTTATGCCATGCTGTGGAATATTATAACCAAAGGCAGAACATTTCCATGGAAACAAGCAGAAAGAGGCTCCTCAGGCCAAAGAAGAGTCAGGTTTTGTGGAGTTGTCACCCCGCTCACAATGAGACATGTTCTTCAGTGCCATTAAAACTACCAAAACTAAAGAAAAGTGCTTTTTTTTGACAAAAAAGTTGCGCACTGGGAAGTTAAGAAATATTTTCAGATTGTGGAACATTTTGACGTATCTTGGACATCTTAAATCGCAATATTGATCTAAAACGACAAGTTTAAAAAATAAATCTTCTTACTTCCATGTTGAAAACCACCGCTCTTGTTTGCGCTAGCCAATTATGGGTATTGGAGATAGCAAACAGAGGACATTTTTTTTCCATTTGTGCCAAAATGACTACGCAGCGCTGCCGAAATCCTATGTTAGTCACTGTTAAAGAAAATAAAATTGCTGAACAAAGTCAGTAAAGATAAATGGAGCTGTGAAGACCTGGGCTGACGGAGCAATGGCCTCTTGATCACAGGAGAATAAAGTATACTTAAATATGCATGAATCACAACTTCAAGTGGTTTAATGACGATGACAAACCAATTATAATATGGTTAAAAGCTACATTTTGCATAATAGGTCTGCTTTAATACAGCACTATGTAACATTCGGGCAGAGATCGAGAAATGTGCATCTGTGAATGTTTATGGTGGACCCCTCTTCCAGAAAAGTTACATAGTGCACCTTTGAAACTTTAAATATGTTGAATTCGAGCCATTTAACTGATTGGCTGAGATTGTTGTCCCCGTTTTGTAATCAAACCTTTAAATTGAAGTATTGGAATGGAGTGCATGTGTATTGGGAGTCCGTTTAGCATGTATTCAAGCAGTGACTTAAGTTGACGTATCTGGGAGGCCTTGTTCAAAAAGGGGCCCCACAAGGTACAAGCTGAGTGAGAGTAAACAAGGAAGGCCTCAGAAAGAGAGTGGTTGGGAATGCACAATGTCTATTAGCATGAAAAAGAGCCAGGCTGAGGAGCAGTGAGACGTAAAACCGATGTAAAACCGGTTCATGAGACTACGGATCGAGGCTGATTGGAAAAGTAGAAATGTATTCGTTATTGGACTCTAAACAGATGGGAAGTAAAAGTTCAGTTTGTTTCCTCCTGAAGAATGCCGTAAAAGAGCAAGGTAATTTTAAAAGTGGTTGAGTGGTACTTTTGGTTGTTTTGAAAATAATCAGTTTAAGTGTAAGATTTAAACGTTATCCTTATTTGTTTCTGGACAGACTCTGCACACCTGACGGGGCGACAGGTGCGTAGGAGGAAAGGCACTTGGCTGAAGACTCACGAAAACTCGCACACATTTATTTTATTGGCACAACGATGCAATAAAGATGAATTTGGCTGTGCTCCAGTACAGCAGACTGTTTACTGACACTTCCACAAACACGGTATATTTCTGCCTAAACACCAACTGTATAATGTGAAAAATACAGTACCAAACTACTTTTACACTTACAACCAAAGCTAAAGAGCATCACACATAAATGATGGCAATCACAGCTTAAATCAGCCTTCCTCCTCTTTTCCTCCTGTGTCTGACCTCCTCATCTGTTTGGACGCAGCTCCAAATGACATAGGTTTTCCCCTGACAAATCCATGGGAAGTTTGTCCAACTTCTTCTCCCCTGTCATGGAATCAGTGACATGGGTTGAGAATGGTCAATACCTTGAAGGCAGGAGAACCCTTATATTGCAAGACTTTCCAGACATCATACCGTTACAGTCAATGGTAGTGTGTCATTTAAGCCACTCAGTTTAGAGGCTGAGAGTTTAGTAAAGTAAATAAAATGGGCGTGGTCACCTCTTCTGAGTGGGACATTCACCTGTTCAATCCCACACAAGCGAAGCGATGACACGTAATGCTTAAATATATGAAAATGAATGGAACCCGACGTCTCATAGCACTCTTATGTTGCTGTTTGAGTTTGTGTGTCGTTTTCCTAACATGGACAGTGCAGCAGCTAAACTATATGAGTGAAAGGGTCACAGACTGTAAACTTGATGTTGCCTTTGAGAGATAATTAAAGTTATTACCACGACTTCGAAGAGTTCACACTTCACTGTGATTGGTTGAATTCACCTGCCAATAACTCAGAGTGTGATGCAGGCTGATTAATTAGAGGAGTAAGTGGGGGAAAACACTCTCCAGCCAGTGTTTTACTAAACTGAAAAACAGTGAATTGCACTATAATGATTTCTTCTATTTATATTGTTTCAATCGACTTCACAAATTCTTGCATCATTCTTTCACTCAGAGCCACAGCTTCCTCTGACCACTATCAATAACGCTCTCGTGCAAACAAACTCACATTAGTCAGTGGGCGAGGTGTCTTTCCCAGAAACATGGCAGACTATGGCCAACTACAACCTTTACTGCTAAGAATATATATCTTTGCATATACACACACACACATATATATATATATATATATATATATATATAAAAAATACTGGTTGGTGAAATTGAAATCTCTTTTCTACTTAAGCCCTCACCCAGTATAAAATCCACTCTTCAGCCTTACAGACATTTGTAACCACCATTACTCCACCGATATCGCACCTCATTCTGGCATCTCAGACTTTACAACGTCCAACATCCTGTTGTTCCACTTCCTCGAGCTCCGGCTGCACTTCGCTCTTTGGTGCTGTCTTGTAGAGTTCTTCTTTTCTTGATTTCAGTAATGTTTTATCACTTATCGCACCTGACACCTTTCTCAAACTCTCCCAGCTTTCTGCCTCGATTTTTAGTTTGTTCTGTTCCATACAAAAAGTTTGATATGTGCACTGTAATGGCTCCGTTTGTCAATTTGTATCTGATGATGCTGAATAACAGAATAAAAAACAGCCTTGTTTAAAGAAAAAACTCTAAACTTTAATGGGCTGTCGAGTAAAGGTCAACAACTCTTTTCTTCCACAGTAAAAAGGAATAACTACATTTATTAAATTGCTGATGTTCAGAATATTTGAGATAATTTCTGCACTACATTTGTAAATTTAATTGTAAATTTTGTGTACATAGTAAGTCTATTTTAATGCATGCCCTTTTTGATTTCATATTTTATTGTTCATCGTTGTATGTTTGTGAATTTTGTTCATTGACAATGGCAATAAACCTTTTCTGATTCTGCTCATTTGAGTTGTTTTTACAGCTTGAAAGCATGTTAAAAGAGTTTTTTATACGTAAAATGGTTACTTGCCTGAATGCAGCTAAAATATGTTATAAAGTAGATTGATTTGTGTCAAATTTTCAATGTTCCCTGGACAGCCTGAAAACAACTTTTTTTTTCTCTACAGGTCGTGTAGTGGAAAAATGTCATATCATGTTTAGAACTATCATGTGTAAATGCATGTCAATGCACTTCAATGTCTACTGTTTGGTCTGGTGGTCCTGTCCTGTGCCTGCGTCAGCATGAGCTGCTCCCTGCTGTAAATGTACATGACAGTAGCTTGTGATCATTAGTGCCTGTTTATGACCCTGCATGAAGACATCTTTGTGAGCCCAGCCTTGCCTCTCTGGACTCCAGAGATGCCCCACATTCTCTGTGCATTCATTGTACTGGTTTTGACTGGTTTGATGTAAACATGACAGTCTGCTCACTCTGCCTTGATAAGAATGTTCATTTTCATTGTTGTGATTTTTGCTGTGCACGGGCAGCAGTAGCTCAGTGGCAGAGTGCTCGAATCTCGCTCTCAAACTCTAACATGCTGGTAGAGCGGTCAGATCCACTGACTCACAGGTTGGCAGTATGATCGCAGCCTCGGGTGAACACTGCCGTTGTGTCTGCCGTTGTGTCCTTGGGCAAGACACTAAACCTTGCGTATAACTGGTGTGTGAATGTGTGTGTGAATGGGCGTGTGACTGGTTCCTTGATGTTAAGATCTTTGAGAGCCTTGAAGTTAGAAAAGCACAATATAAATGTGACCATTTATTTACGAGCAAAGAATAAAGATCTACCTTTTGATAAAGTCAACTTTGTTCTATTTTGCCTTATTTCTCTGTCATTGTTTGCAAAAATTCCACAACATTCCGCAGCCCTATGTTAACAAATACAACCGGAAGGAGGATTATGATGGATGACGGCGCCAAGGCGGATTTCCGGTAAAAAGTATAATAGGTGAATAATCTGCGCATAAACTACATTTATTTTAGCTGTTCCCTATCTGTATTGAAGATTATTGGCCTATAGAATGTTGTTCTGGCAATGGGTTGTTTTTTTGGGTTGTCATACTTCCAATTGGGGGGAAGGAGCCAGATTATTTTACTGAGCACATCGTATTTTGTCATGAAATATCCAAATGGTAAATTCACAAAAGTTAAACTGGATGATTTATATTTGTAACGAGACCAAGAACTCGCTGTATTATCACAAAAATCTGGATTTTAACTATACATTTTAGCTGCTCCCGATCTGTATTGTTGGCCAAAAGAATGTTGTGATGTAATCTGAAACCAAGCAATTGACTACATTTGCAGTGGAATAACCAAAAGATAATTTCACAAATGTTTTTCTACAGGTGACTAGACCCTAGAACTTATATTACAACATAAAATGCGTTTTAACAGTATTCATTTTAGTTTTCCCCCCATCTGTATTATATATGATTGGCCTTTAGACTGTTGTGATGTCATCTGAAACCCAGTAAAGCACAAAATTATGATTCTAAATGACAGATGACCAATAAACTTTGTTTCACGTACATCATTAAAATAAACATATCTGATTGCACAGTACTGTTCGAATTTTTCTCGAGGTGTGATGGAGGGAGTGGTGACCAGAATCGCTCTTCATAAAGAATTGGAGAAGTGTGTTTTCTGGATCCCAGGCAACTTTTCTAATGCAGTTGCATCCAAATGTAGATTGTCAAGTTCCATTGTTTGTCATCCCAACATTGGGCTGCGCAATGAATCAAAGTTTAAGGGCCATATTCTCCCCCTTGGCGGTTACAGGCCTTGGCATGGGGACGTCGGGTTTCAGGTCGGGCTCTGCTACCTTCAAGATGTTAACACTAGCGTAAAGAGGCTGTACTTGGCTGCTGGAGGCTGGAGTGGGATGGGCCAAGTACATGTATGGTGATAGTGTTTGAACCAATGACTAATAACTGGCATTCAAAAGCACCACCTGTGTGGGAGATGTTTGCAGTCATGCCTCATATACAGGCAGTGAAAGAAGTGAGCGGTTCACAGCGGAGGAGACGCTTGCTGTCATCCAACAAGTGAAACTGTGAGAATGAATCCATGTATGATTCGTTCAATGTATTTTCAATGTCAAAATAAAAAACAAAAAATTTTTGTTTTTGTTTTTTGTTTTGCTTCACAAGACAAATTACAATAAAATGGGTTGATGTTCCGTTTTTTTAATTTGTTCCCAAAAGTGAAAAAGGAAATACTGAAATACAGCCTCGGAGCATGGTTTTGTTATTTCACCTTGTTCAGTACAGGAGATCTTGCTTTCACCCCTGGGGAATAGAGCGTATTTCCGTGGGTTTTTTCCAAGTCTGCCTGGACTAAAACAAGACTAAACCAGGTCCAGAACCTGGAGGCTGAGCACAGAATTTGCAGCACATTTTGTAAACTGAGGATAGTAATACGACTCCAGGAAATGTCTTGGGCATGTTACCCATGTTATGCTTTTCAGTGCACTAGTTTTGAAGTTTATTAGTTACGATTCTGGCCATTCACATAATGCACCACATCACGCCCTCAATTTGCTTCACTCCAACCCATATTTTGGTATGGTCACACCTCTTATTCAGAGTTCCATGCTCTCTGTAGTTGTGCCAACGTTAGATGTCAGTGAATTGAGTCGGAAACGCTCCCATTACTGCTAAGATCGGGGGCAAAATACGGCCCAATGTGTTGATCTCTTAAATCGGTTCAAATCGTCAATGATCAGCTTGGGGCTGACATCCAAATCTCTGACAGGAGAAGAAAGAGCATTGGAGCAGAGTTCAGACTTTGGAGGAAGACATTTTATAACACATGTTATGGCATTAAAAAGCAGTCTTGTCTAAGGTTTACCATAGGAAAAGTTTCAAAGGTTGTCATCCGCACAATGTTTCTTTTTTAATCAAGACGTTTTGACTTCCATACAAAAGCTGGCCTGAGAAGCTTCTCACTCAGCTCACTTTATGCTGCTCTGAGCTACAGTGTCACTAACCTCACGGTGGAGTTTTACCCTGATACTTTGCCTTTGTTTATTTGTTAGGTTTTAGTTTTTTTACATTGAGGACACATATAAAAACAAGACACTGAGTGGAGGGAATAGCTGCTGCAAATAAATTAAGCAAGCAATTAGGCTAAATCTAGCATATGTTTTCCAACATGTGTGTCCCATTTAAACCGATGTCCTGTAAAATCAATGTTTTTAATTTTTTTTCTTATAAGCATACATATATATATATATGCATACATATATATATATGCATACATATATATGCATATATACATACACATACATATATATGTGTATATATACATACACATACATATATATGTATATATAAATACACACACACATATATATGTGTGTATATATATATATATATATATATATATATGTGTGTGTCCTGGGTGACAGGTCAGACAAAGATCGGTTCACAAGCCCCCTATGAATAGAATTAAATCAAGGCCAGTTACGTCACCCGGATTGGCGTTACCGGGGCCCCATCCTGGAGCCAGGCCTGGGGTGGGTGCCGGCGAGTGCCTGGTGGCCGGGTGCAGCCCGAACGAGAGACGTGGGGCCACCACCTGCAGGAGTCGACTTCTGCCCAGATCTCTCTGCACCAGCCCCTTACGGACAGAGCTCATGACCATAGGTGGGGGCCTCGACGACCGGATCTCCAGACACAGAGACTAACTCTGGGAAGATGGAACGTCACCTCCCTGGGGGGGAAAGAGCCTGAGCTTGTGCAGGAGGTTGAGCGGTACAGACTAGATATAGTCGGCCTCACCTCCACGCACAGTTCGGGAACTGGAACCCATCTTCTCGAGAGGGGCTGGACGCTGCACTTCTCTGGGGTTGCCTACGGGGAGAGGCGGCGGGCTGGTGTGGGTTTTCTTATTGCCCCACAGCTCAGCCGCCATGTGTTGGAGTTTACCTCAGAGGGTCGTATGTTCAAGCACAAGGGTGTCCATCAGTGCACGTGGCACCAGGACACCCTAGGCCGGACACTCGGGTAAAGAGAGGCGCGGAGCTGTCAACCGATTACCATTTGGTGGTGAGTTGGATCCGCTGGCGGCGGAGGAAGCCGGACAGATTTGGCAGGCCCAAGCGTATAGTAAGGGTCTGTTGGGAACGTCTTGCGAAGCCCTCTGTCAGCAGGGTATTCAATTCACACCTCCGGGAGAGCTTCTCCCAGATCCCAGGGAGGCTGGGGACATTGAGTGGACCATGTTCCCGATCTCCATTGTCAATGCTGCTGCTCAGAGCTGTGGTCGCAAGGTCTCAGGTGCCTGTCACGGCGGCAACCCCCGAACCCGGTGGTGGACACCGGAAGTAAGGGATGCTGTCAAGTGGGAGAAGGAGGCCTATCAAGCCTTTTTGGCTTGTGGGACTCCTGAGGCCTTTGACGGGTATCGGCAGGCCAGGCGTACCGTAGCTTGTCACAGACGCAAAAACCCGGGGCTGGGAGGAGTTCGGGGAGGCCACGGAGGTGGACCATCGGTCGGCCCCAAAGAAATTCTGGCAAACCGTCTGGCGCCTCAGGAGGGGGAAGCAGTGTTTCACCAACACCGTTTATGGTGCGGGTGGAGACCTGCTGACCTCGACTGGGGATGTCGTCGGACGGTAGAAGGAATACTTTGAGGACCTCCTAAATCCCACTGTCACGTCTTCCGAAGAGGAAGTAGAGACTGAGGACTCGGAGGCTGACTCACCCAAGCCGAAGTCACTGAAGTTGTTGGGAAACTGGGTGGATGAGATACGCCCTGAGTACCTAAAGTCTCTGGATGTTGCAGGACTGTCTTGGTTGACACGTCTCTGCAACATTGCGTGGCGGTTGGGACAGTGCCTCTGGACTGGCAGACCGGGGTGGTGGTCCCTTTGTTCAAGAAGGGGGACCGGAGGGTGTGTTCGAACTACAAAGGGATCACACTCCTCAGCCTCCCCGGTAAGGTCTATTCCCGGGTACTGAAGAGGAGAATCCGACCGATAGTCGAACCTCGGGTGCTCAAGGGTTCATGGGAGTTTGCCCAACCAGTCCACATGTGCTTTGTGGATCTGGAGAAGGCTTTCAACCGTGTCCCACGGGGTTTCCTTTGGGAGGTGCTGTGGGAGTACGGGGTCCGGGGCCCTTTGCTCAGGGCTGTCCGGTCCCTGTATGACCGGAGCAGGAGTTGTGTAAGCATTACCGGCTGTAAGTCAGACCTGTTCCCAGTACGTGTTGGACTCCGCCAGGGATGCCCTTTGTCACCGGTTCTGTTCATTGTTTTTATGGACAGAATTTCTAGGCGCAGTCAGGGGTCGGAGGGTGTCCGGTTTGGGGACCACAGGATCTCATCTCTGCTGTTTGCAGATGATGTTGTCCTATGGCTCCATCAAACCTGGACCTGCAATATACAGTTGGGACCGTTTGCAGTCGAGTGTGAAGCAGCTGGGATGAGAATCAGCACCTCCAAATCCGAGGCCATGGTTCTCAACCGGGAAAGAGTGGCTTGCTCTCCGGGTGGTGGGGAGTCCTTGCCCCAAGTGGAGGAGTTCAAGGTTCTCGGGTCTTGTTCACAAGTGAGGAAAGGATGGAGCGTGAAATTGACAGGAGGATCGGTGCAGCGTCCGCAGTGATGCGGTCGCTGCATTGGACTGTTGTGGTAAAGAAGGAGCTGAGTCGAAAGACAAAGCTCTCGATTTACCAGTCAATCTACGTTCCTACCCTCACCTATGGTCATGAGCTTTGGGTAATGACCTAAAGGACAAGATTGCGGACACAAGCAGTCAAAATGAGTTTCCTCCGCAGGGTGGCTGGGCGCTCCCTTAGCGTAGGGTGAGGAGCTCAGTCACACGGGAGGAGCTCAGAGTAGAGCCGCTGCTCCTCCACGTTGAGAGGAGCCAGCAGAGGTGGCTCGGGCAATCTGTTCCGGATGCTCCTGGGCGCCTCCCTAGGAGGTGTTTCGGGCATGTCCCACGGGAGGAGGCCCCGGGGAAGCCCAGGACACACTGGAGGGACTATGTCTCTCGGCAGGCCTGGAACGCATCGGGATCCTGCCGGAGGAGTTGGAGGAAGTGTCCGTGGATAAGGATGCTGGGAGTCCCTGCTTAGACTTCTGCCCCCGTGACTCGGCCCCAGATAAGTGGAAGAAAAGATGAATGGGCATATACATACATCATACAAACATACTACATACATACATACATACACACATATACACATATACACACATACATATACACATACACATACACACATATATATTATATAATATAATATATATATTACACATATATATATATATATATATATATATATACACACACATACATATATATATATGCACATACACACACACACACACACATATATATAACGTATAACACATATATTTGTTCCTCAAGGCTCAGTGATGTTTTCATTATCATTATCAATTAGGGGCATCATCATTCAAATTTATATTAGTTTTTAGTTTTTTACACAGAAAATTCCAAATTACAGCTTGCTTTGGTCTCAAACACACTTTACGTCTTTGCTAATCCGGTAGCAGTGAAGATTTTTGTAACCCATGTAAAATTGTCCATTCAAAGCACTTTGTCTGCAGATGCACTCCTTTATGAGGCCCTTTTCTATCTGTATGCATGAAGAGCACAGCGGGGGGCACTAGAGACCCAAGTGCCACTTTGCTGTGCATCTAACAGCAGCTCGCTCGAAGAATTACTACACCTCTCCAGTCTCCTGAGAAAGTCAAACAAGATCATTTCTTCACCTTAACATCAATTTGGTATGCAGCTAAGACGACGATGGCGAGAAGCAGGTTATAGGATATGGAAAAACTGGAACAATGATGGACTAGAAAAGTAACTACTGAACAGAAAATACTTTTTTTTTTCTTCTTCTAAACAAAAAAATAAAAACTGCACTCTACAGCCCTCTGCTGGTCTTCAACTTGATTGTGAATAGGTTGTGCCATAATAACTTTCTTGAGCTTATTGTTTTAAACTGAGGATATGGTTAAGAATGTTTGAACTTTCATATTGCATTTGCTTTTACCAGATATAGGTTAGTAATAACTAGACCTATGACCCTGGCACAAATTTCAATGTATTTTCTGCCAGTAAAATATGAATTTAAGTGGAAGCATTTTTACACAACAACATCAAAACGCAGTAGCAATATTATATATAGGTCATTTATCCGACTTGGAACTATATGGAAAAACTGGTTTTAGTCTGAACTGCACACTTAATTCCTTCACTCACTCACGTTCATCAATCTTGTCACGCCAACTATTGACTTTGTGATAATAAGTGCTCCTCTTTGCAGCCAAAAACCCAACTTCTGTCATTTAGCAGGTGCCATGCTGTTGCTTGTTTTTATTACCCTCTCAGTGGTAGTTCCGGCACTGAAGCACAAAAACGTGAAATGATCAAATTAGACCTGAGGGTGCCATTAAGGAGAAAATATATACTGCTATACTCTATGTCTTCGCAGCTGCAACAGATTTGTTTTAGACCCATTGTGAGAATATTAAGATGCAAAATATATCTGCAATAAAACAGCGTGACGCGTATGTCCTATTAAATGTTGTGATTACGCTTGTATGAGAAAAATAGCTTTGATAAGTGCTTGGTAATTCAGTATTGCTGAATATGAGGACTAGACCACAGGTTACCCCCTCTATATCACTCCCCTGCACTTAAGATGTTGTCGCTGTTGTTTTTTTAAGCATAACACTATTGCATACAGACACTCACACCATCAACACTGCACCCAACCAAATGGCGCACACTCACACCATCTGCAATTAGTGTTAAACTTGAATTTCTTTATCATATAATTTGTAGCTGACAATTGTTTATTTATGCAGGAACAACAACATGACAGAATTAAATATTGTTCCTCAAAATGAAGTTCCATTGTTTTTCCAAGGCATGGCTTTTGGTATTAGATATTCCTCTTGTCTCTGAAACAAAGTACTAATTATCTGCAGGTAATGAAGCTATTGCATTTGGAACATTTCATTTGCTATCTGCTTTATTTCCCTATCCACCATTTGAAGTAAGACGCTATTGCTAATTCTAGCACTTCTCATTCCGAAGCCAGTAGATGTTTCATACTTGAGCGAACACTGCAGATCGATACTTGTTCTTGCGGACGAACAGCCGTAACATCCACCCCAGAGTTGTTTGGTTTATTCAACGGTTGTTATTGAGGAATTATGATGATGTCTGGAGCTGGGAGAAATTGGTCAAAGATAAGAGTTAATTAAAAATGATATCTGCTCTGGATGCTACGGCAAGCAGTCGACTATGTGCAAGTTCTAATGGTTTTTAAATTAAAACCTCACTAGCCTCAGCAAAATCTTAGATATAAGGACGTAATTAGAGGCAAGGGTGCATGGTGCTGAGAGGGAGGGCAGACGGGGGTATTTCCTGATTAATGATAAAGTTGCTGGTCATGTGGTGTCAGGTTAGCATCTTAGCGGATACCTTTTTGTACCCAATGACTAGCTTTTTGGTTTGCACGCATTAGGCATAACATAATGACCACGCATAAAAACTAATTTGAGCCAAGTTTAGCCATGTAGACTTCGTTTGGTTCTGTCCTGTTCTAGTCCTCCTTGAGTTTTGGTCTGTTCCAGGTTTAGTTCAAGGGTTAGTTCCAAGCTTGTCTAAATTTGTATGTCGTTCGTGCAAGTGTTGTCGTCGTCGTCGTAAGGCAAGACACTATATACTATAGTATACACTATACCAGGGCTATTCAACGCAATTTTCCTGAGGGCCAGATTTTTGGAGGGTCAAGACCTTTGGGCTGGAAGGTCCATTACTGCAACAACACTTTGGGTCGCACAAGATTTCCCCAACACTGTTTCAATAAATTGAGCTAATACAATAAAATAATTGTATATAATAATTTTTGTGAGAAATAACATACAAAATGCTTTTCCAACAGTACGGAACCAGAATTAAACGAGGACTAGAATAGTACTAATTAAGTCTGAACTAATCCAGAATCAAACAAGGACTAAACTAGTGCTAACCCAGAACTAAACCAGTAAACAAGATGTATTATTATGATTTTATTATTATGTTGAATAGCCCTGCACTATACCCACTTTGCCTATGTATGAATGTACCCGAGTGTGTGTGAGGTGCAGATTGGCAGCCATGCTTCTGTAAGTCTATCCTAGGGCAGCTGCGGCTGTGAGGCGTAAATTAATAATGCATGACATTTTGAAGTAACTTTGAGCAAAGTTCAACACATTATTTTATGAATTAATTTAGTTAGCAAAACAATGTTGAATTCTGTCAACTGGACAGAAGTTTTAAGAGTGAAGATGTTTCGCCACTCATCCAAGTAGCAACTTCAGTTCATCTGATACAGAACTGGTGAGTGCCTTAGATCTATATTTGGCTCCTCCCTTCCTATTGATGTAAGATACTGACTCTCCAGTTCTCTGTCAGAGGACCTGAAGAAGCTACTTCAATCTTCAAACGTTTGTCCAGTTGACAGATGGAACTGTACAGAGGCCATTTAGTCCAGATATTAGGTCACCTTTTCCCCAATTGAATTATCCAAAGCAAAACAGTTTAGATGTTAGGTTTAAATATATGTTCACTTAAAGTTATGGTATGATTTATAAATTAATTATCTGTACATCATAACCTTTCTGGTGAAGAAATGGCCTCTTGCTCATTTACATGGAGATGTTAGTGCTTTGCTTGGCATGTTCCAAGGTACTGCATTAAACTTGCAGCTTACATTTATTTAGTTACAGGTAAGGTGTTTTGTTACTAGACATACCTTGAGAGCATACAATCTTACAGTGAGTTGGCTCAAGTCTCCACAGATCAGAGCTGTAACTTGACCTGGTGGCACTAGCTGCTTGTCTCCATGGAGATATATAAGTTTACCAACTTGTCGATGCCAGATCTCGTCAGATCTCGGAAGCTAAGCAGGGATGAGCCTGATTAGTACTTGTAATGCCAGGTGCCACAGTGGGGCAGCAGCGCATACTGTTGTGTCCTTGGGCAAGACACTACATTGTCCAAGTAAGTTCTGGTGTATGAATAAGAGTGCTGTGAGAGTGAATGCGGGACAGCGGATGGAAATTATCCAAAGGCTACAATCTAGAGAGTTTACAACATTTATATCGTGTATGTTCATTAACATGCACTGTCCTGACCAAATAATAATACTGTGGAAAATATCGGGCAAAGCAATCGCATCTCCATAAAGACCAGATAAGTTCTATTGTTTGGAAAAGATGGCATAATCAATTTATTTATGGTCAACTTGTTTAGACTCGTAACCAGATGTTCATAAATGCTAACCTTTGCACCAAAAAGCTTAGATCTTTCAAGCACACCAAAATCAAAATCTCTATTACTGCTGCACCACGTTTGAAAAGCTTTTTACCTTTATCTGTAGCTCACTAGACCTCAGACACCCTCTTGTTATTTTGGGAATAAAACCAGACTGTGATCTATTCCAATCCGTGTCGCGTGCATTAAGTTTTTGACCCTCATTGTTCGCCTCTACTGCAGGTCAGGTGCACGTGATGACCTTGCCCGAGCTCCTCCAAGCGCTGCGGTGCCAGGCATGCAGAAATGACAAATTAGAATGGCATTGTTAGCTGCGTGACCCACATGAATCACTCTTGATGGATGGGACAAACCAGATGAGGATGAAAGAGGATGCGGATAGACCAAAGCACACCGCCCGGATGAACTATAAAGGTATTGATTTTGCCATGCCCAAATGAACAAAGCTATTGGACTTAAATCAAAGTCTTATTCATTGGCTGTGTACAGTCCTGCGTACCCAGTGCAGATTGTGTTTCTCATTTATTTTACTTATACATGCAATGACATTCACGTAATTTCCTCCTGCGAGGCGTTAACATGGAGCCCTGTGTGGTTTATTCAAACAACCCATGCTAATCTTCATTCATATCATGCAAGGATGGGCAGAGCTGGCAGACAATAGACTGGCCTCTGACCAATGCCAGCTAATACCCAAGCAACAACACGGCCAGACTGAATAAAGAGCATGCAATGAATGGGTTCAGTCGTGTGCACAAGCGCTCATGGTTTTGCTGGTTGATGATAATGTTATACAGCTAATACATGTGAGGGTCAGTCGGGGGCCAAACAGTTATACAAAGTATTACTAGCATATTTGTGAGAATAGGTGAAAGTTGCAAACAGCAACATTGAACTTCGTCTTAATATTCGGGATAAAATTTCGGCATCCAGAATTCGCATTTCTTTCTACTATTTAGTATAATAAGAAATTAAAAGTTATTACTGAAAATTTACTTAAAGGTTTTGGGATCTTTGTTTTGTTGTATGTATACTTATTACTTATCCAGACTTAAGAGTTCCAAGTTGGTCAGTGGAATCAAGTCTATAACCATAATTACAGGGGACATATGGAAAATTTACTTTGAAGAGCTTGTTTTCCATTCTCATTTGCCCTCTCAACGTTGCATTTAGAGTGATTCATGCATGTAATCTTACACTGCCTGTCAAAAAAAAAAAAGGCGCCACAGAAAAAAAGGGTCACACACTCACAGGAACACCTTTAGCTTTAATTACAGTCCACATTCGGCAGAAATCATGCACATGAGCACTAAAACTAAAAGCCAAAAAATAATAACGATAAGGCGATAGAAATCCCACAACTTGGAGACTTCCACTTATGATAATGAGCGAGACAGACGCACTTGCTCTGCTGCTGTAGATATTTGCTTTAAAATCACTGTTTCACCCCCATAATCTCAGAAAATACGAAAAAGAGATGAGTAAACATGGAAAACACAAAACGGGTAACGCCACGGGCCCTAAACAATCAACGCTGACGGTCCATGGCTACATTGGAAAACAGCCCGTCACATAAGCTAGCGAGGCTAACATGGCTAATAGGTCCGGCCCGGGCGGACCACAGCCCTTCCCATGCGGCAAGAAAGGTCTCCGCTGGCCCCTATGTGGAACCTCAGGGCTTTCGCTTGCTGGAAGGAGGGGAGGAGATAACCTTACAGCAGTTGGCCCTCATGTTGTGCGAAATGCAGCGTGACATGGTGTCACTGAGAGCGGAAATGAGAGCGGCGGGTGGCGTAGCCAGATTCAACCAATTGCAACGCTACATAAGGGAGTAAACGCGGGGGAGGGAACAGAGCACGTCTCAATGAAGCTGAACAGCGTATTTCAGACAATATTTCAATTCTCTTCATTTTTGTAACGCCCCAAATCACAACAGCAGTTGCCTCGAAGGGCGATAGTGAAAAACAGATAAACAATGGACCCGCTTCAATTTGCAGATAGACTGTGGAGCTGGAACCACTTCTTCAACCAGAACCAGTTCTTCGAGGCAGAGGAAGAACCGTTCATCTGGAGTAAAGACCGTTTCACCAGGCAGTTGAGCACAATACAGATGAATCTGCAGACACTGAGGGCTGACCTGTGTAAGCTGTGGGCAGATGTGGTGACACTGTGGATCCTGGGTGCTGCCCGGTGGTCGAGTGGCTGAGGCATCAGCGCACATACGCCAGGCTCCAAGTGAAGCCGGCCGCAGTGCCGTGAGTTCGAATCCTAACTCCGAACATTTGCTGCAGGTCCTCCCTTCTCTCTAATCCCCCATTTCACTCCCACCTTGCCTGTCTAATAAAGCCTTCGGCCAAAATATTCTTTAAAAAAAAAAGGAAAAAGTAAGATCCTGGATTTGGAGTCCAGATCTCATAGAAACAATATCAGACTTGTGGGGTCCCTGAGGAAGGAGATGGCACTGAACATTTCCAGGAGAAGGTGATCCCAGAGCTCATTTCAGGTTCTGGAGTTGTGGTCCCCCCATTACTATAGAAAAATACTGCGCAATCGCCTGCACAAAATAAGACCAGCAACTGACAAACAAAGGCCTGATAATGAGATTTCTTAATGATCGTGTGAAGGAACATGTCATGAAGGCTGCAAAAGTTAAAGGAGACCTCCAGTACAAGGGCAAGCACATCTTCTGGGATATCCCATATAAGGTTTGTCGGCAGCAAGAAAAGTTCGGCCACATCTGTGAGGAACGCAGAAAGAGAAAACTGAGACATGGGTTTTCTTTTACAGTGACTCTTCTGGTGACTTTTGAAAGTAAAAAACACATGCTCAGAACACCAAGAGAGGCAGAGGTGCTCCTCAAGAAGGTGCAAAACACAAAGAACTGACCAGCAACAAGAGCTAGAGACAATGGTGTGGGGTATGCAAATTCAGGTTATACGGTAAAACTTTCCTGTTGATTTGGAAAGGAAGAATGTGGTGGGGTTTAATGTTTTTGACATCAGACTTTATGATCCATGTTGGCTGTCAGCTCAGTCCATAAACTCTGAGTGTAGTTTCATCCACTAATCAGAGTACCAAATAGGGGGATTAGATTTGTGGGGATTGAAGCCAGGTACAGCTGGGGAGACTTTCGGGAGGGCCCTTCATTGGTAATCTTTTGACTTGGAGAAACAGGACTTTTGTAGGTATTTACATCCACACACCAGTATGCGCACACTAGGTGAGTTAGGCATCGAGGCGGGTAAAGTCTTACCCAAGGACACAACAGCTGTATTCACCTGAGTTAGCTGCAATTGCACGACCAACCTGTGGGTCAGTAAGTCTGACAGCTTTACCACCGACCACTGAGCTACTGCCACGCGGAGTGTACATCAGCAACATCATGTGATCCTTCTGAGGATGACTGCAGAGTAGCAGCCAAAACATTTCAAGAAATGACAACAATGGTCTGATAGAGGAAATAAACATATAATTATATTACGCTGATTTAGATCAGTATTGTGATGAAAATGTCAAAAAATTTAAACAATGATACATGAGTGTTAACTATATAGCAGACAAGTCTCTGTCAGAACAACCAATTTAATGGGGAGACAATTGTCATTTATAAAACTGGACTAATTATTGATTAAAATAATACAATTGATCAGAGTCCTTTACTGTTTCCATCCAACCATGAGGTATAATTTCTGTAATTTAGCCTTGTAGAAGACATATACGTCCCAAAAGACCGTTAAAACACATTATTTTTTCATAATTCAAGACACTTGCTGAAACTCAAGTCACAGGTACATAACAGAGCAAAATGTTGCATGGACCGAGGAATGTTACCCATCCCCCATGGATCAGCTACACTGCCTTAACCAGACCCCTCGTTCTTTTGGGTCAACACCTCTGATAAAGAACACAGAGGACATCACATTACTCCAAAGACCTGTTGTTTGTTCTTTGTTCTGATGGATTAAAATAAAGTTCTCAGGACAAAGTCCTTTAGTGACTATATTTCACATCTAAATGGACTTAATGCTTCACTGTGGGATCTAAACTTAACTAAAACCTGTTTTAGTTTAGTTTGCCTTAAGTTTGAATGTGTTTATATCATATTTAATGCACTTCCTTATTACTTGCCAATGATGTGCGTTCATTGGTCGGATAAAAGACACTGCCAGGCTTTCACACTCTCTCTTGCTCTGAACCTCTAACACAAGGCATATCAGGACTTAGACCCCAGAGACTCCTCCCCCATCAGGGGTGCAACACTTTGCCTCATGCTTCAGGCCTTCATGCTCCTGGACAAAGGAGACAACGAACCTCAAAATGGCTTCTGAAACTCCTCAGGATTAATGCATTGTTGGAATCGTCACAAATCTTCGAACACTAAACACTCACAAAGATTAGCACCATGGACAGCTCAAAGGACCCAAAGAGCTCTGAGGAGGCCTTGATCCACATCTGAGCCTTCCCTCAGACACGAAAGACCGGAGAGTGGCTGAACCTTGCAGAGTGGTATTAAAAGGAGGTTCTATTTACATTATTCTAGAATTTTTCAAAACTCACTTTTCAAAACCAGCGTTTCTTTTAACTAAGTTGAGACCAGGAACAGCCTATGAAACCAAATGTGTAATTAATTGCGTTGATAGTTTTGTTTATTAAACCAAACAAAATCTTTCTGGTTTATGGACCTTTTATTGATCTTTTTAGAG
The DNA here is from genome assembly GCA_015082035.1 of Chaenogobius annularis. NCBI lineage: Eukaryota > Metazoa > Chordata > Actinopteri > Gobiiformes > Gobiidae > Chaenogobius > Chaenogobius annularis. Next base: position 454,750 of record BJKM01000372.1, on the reverse strand, counting down.
TTATAATTGTCAATGAATTGAGTACTGCCCTATCAGAAAATGAGATATATGGTGTGGTAAAATGGCAGCACTTAATTCTGATTATTGGAATTCTGTGTTCACAAAATGTTTTTAGTTTGAGTGATTAATTTGGCCCTGGTCACCATCGAAAAAGATATTTTGATCTCAACGAGCTTTTACCTGGTTGAATAAAGGTTAATAAATAAATAAATTAGTTCAATGTCGCCCAGCTTGTTAAATGTTACAGTTTTCTTATTATTTCACTTTAAAAAAGAGTAATACCACATATCTTACAGTTGATCTTGGAGCATCACCATCTCATACAGTGACTTTTAAAGGTCATCGGGGTCATTAAAAACACAGGTTCCTGAGTGTCCCTTATGGAAGCTCCATTAACAACATAATAATTCACCTTTCTTGTACAACGTGCCTCTATTACTGCCAACTGTACAAAATCCATAGGCAGAGAAAATGTCATGGTGCTCACATCATATCCACACTCATACAAAGAGCCCTAATAAACGGGAAATGGAAAGGTAGAGATGTTAAATGTGACATAAATTCCACACAATTCTAAAGGTTATTATTTCCTGGAGGTATGGAAGCCCTTATGATCAAATCAAATTGCCAGCAAGTGCAGGAATGTAAATTAAGCCAGATTTGTGTCTGCTGAAGCTGCTCTCCAATTTGCCTGATGTTAGACTTTTATCAGTGTCAGCCCAGACATTCAGTGATGAGTGCTGTTAACACAAGCTCTTTGGGCAAGTACGTCAATATTACATCAATCTATCATTCCCAGGTTTACTGGGCCTTTGCAGACTTGCTGCTTTCAATGAAGTGTTGGTTACACGAAATAATGCATGTCACGATAACTATCACTCGGAAATATGTAGATAATAAATTGAATCCAATTCAGAATCAGAATAAATGAATTATTCTGACAAAAGCACATTATGTAATCTGTTCTTAAAATATGTACAAGAAATGACAACAATCAATTTGATTAGAAAGAATCCATCCATCCAATATCATTTAACAGATTCTGTCCCTATATGTCGTTAATTCATCAGGAGGTTCAAACCAAGTTCTAATGTTGATATCTCTGAAAGTTTTAACCCAACGCGCTTGCACGATGTCCAGTGTTGGAAAATAAAAAGTACAAAATTCAAAACTACTTTCTATGTGCTTTTTAATGCCTTCATAGTGACATGCCGCCTGAAAGTTTAGAGTTCAAGTCCCTGCTTTGAGCCAACATATATAGCAAGAGGTCTGCCAAAATATGGCTTGGGAGAAGGAGAAGACGGCTTTGAAGAACACCATTAACGATCTCAAAGAGGTCACGCAAGGGAAAGAGGCCCAGCTGCAAGCCACAGTGGAGCAGATGAAGCAGAAGAAGCAGGAAACCAGAGCAATGGAAGCCAAAGTTACAGCTCTGGAGACAAAGGTGGACCAGATTAAGGAAGAAGAAGCCCAGAAGTCCACTGCCTATGAGGAGGAGATAGGTGGTTTGAGGGTACAGTTGAGTGGATAACATGAAGAAAACACATGAATGAAGGAGAAGGTCTGCCTGATGAGAGCCGAAGAAGCTGAAAGGTCAAGAGCTCAAGGGGAGAAGATGACCTCTCTGAAGGAGGAGCGGAGAGAAGAGCAGGAGAAGAAAACACAACTGATGGAGAAGGTTCAAAAAGAAGAGCAAGTGGTGCAGGCGCTCCACATAGACCACCACTAACTGTGTAATCTGCAGTTAAAAAATAAAGCAAAAACAAAATGCCAACATTGTGATTTTGTATTTGTTGATAGTCCTTTTAACCTTGCTGTTTACACCTGGAAATTGTTTATGTTGGTTTAGTTAATAGTGGTTTTGAGAGAGGATTGAGAGGAAAGCTGAAGTGGAGCATGAAACTGAAGGAAAAAGTTTGTCTCCTGTTGAAGAAACTGCACTAATGAGTGGCAATGAGTTTATTTTTGTCTTTAAACAACACTGTAAACAACAATACATCTTAAAAACAAATCAGATTGAACATTATCGACCCTCACCTGGCACGCTTTTAAAGAGTTTAGATCTCATATTTTGCGTCCTTAATCTGCAGTATATGGACTTCTGATTTACCTTTCAAAATTGTCCCTGGAGATATTTTGTGAGAAATATACATTATTAAAGCCTGTACAAATAACAAATAACATAATACAATGATGTGATCTTGACAAAATTGTGCAACATATTGTCTAACGTGAAGCTTTTGTACATGACAGAGGCCAATTCACTCTGGCTAATGTAATAAACATCATTGGCGTAACTTCAATTTGTGATTTTATTGAACCATCAATTATGCCGCCTGCGTATTTGAAAAGCATTTGTGATTGTTTCTCCTTAAGAGTTATCACTAGGCAACGGAGCACTGTCTGGCTGCTCTGATTAGCTGCGATAAATTAGTTGGAACCTCACAATTTGAGGTTTGGGAGCTGAGACCTGACTAATCGTTGGAACAGAATCACATTGACCCAACAGACATGAGGAGTGCCATGACAAATAATTGCTTATGAGAATCGCCTGTTGGGTCAAACCTCCCCGAACTTGTGAAGAGACAAATCAGGCTTAAAATTGAGCAAAAAATCCTGTGTAGAAAAAAGTGTGCAGAAAACTTAATTCCCTTCTTTCAACCTGATGTTAAACCATGTGTTTAGCATATCATGGTTTTCAGACAACATTGTCTCTGATTGTCTAAACTGTAGGTCCCTGGCAGTTGCTTCCTTATGGTTTTGAATAAAACCACAAAACACTAGACTCCAGGATGTGCAATTGTTTTTTCCATTGCAGTTACTGTATGCCACACAACAGCCACTTGCCAGTAAATGCTCATTTTTTATGCCAGTTTATTTCTCAATCAGGTTAGGTTCAGGAGCAGATATTTTGGTTAAGTTAGGGAATTGGGACAGGTTTAGGTACAAGCATATTCTGGCTAATCACAACTGTCATTGTTTTACTATTCGTTAATGCATGAAGCTTACGCCATATTTTTGTGGTAATTTTTGGCATTTTTACATTCCACTGTGCCAAAATCCAATCAGCTTTAATTTAGCCCATACCAAAACTTTAGTAAGTGATAAAAAGTGGATAATGCAGTCGACTGATACTAGGCTTGAGATATAGCAACACATTTGTGTTTACTTTGGATGAAACATTTTCCTTGGCCATACTTCACTGCTGATTTGTCATTTCAAAAAGGTCATATGCTAATTAACTGGACCAGAGTTGCTTCATAGAATGTCTACATTATGCACAAAATAATCATGTTGACTGTCATGTTGGAAAAAAAAAATAAAGAAATGAATGATTTCTTAATCAAGGGGAAGAAGGCCCTTTAGACATAAGATGGATACTTGGCAAAACATAGTTTGGTTTCATAGTCTATTCAATATGTAAAGAAGCGTCCTTATAGCTGTCAAAAATACTTCAATCAAGACTGATATAGATGCCTAAAATTAGAAATGTACCGCACATTTTAGCATATTACTATCTGCCGTGAATTCCCAGCCAATATTTAGTTTGGGCCAAACAGCTACCTAAAAATATATATTTAAACACTCTAGTGTGAAAAGGGCAAAAGACTAACTGCTCTTTTTCAAGTTAAACAGTTTTGTGGATGACTTTTTCCTAAATTCAAATGACATAATTTTTGGAAAATTATAAAAATCTTCCCTCCATATCTACCCCAAAAAAACATATTGGTTGATATCTATTCAAAGTTGCTTGAATGAATTAATGAATTCCATCACTAAGTACATAAGCCTGGAGGTCAAGTTTCCTGACTTCCTGATACGACGACAGCGTGCACTTGAGCTGGAATCAAACCATCAACCTTGGGTTCCTGGGCAGTGTCTAACCACTGAACCTCTGTCTCCATATTTAGTGGTACTTCAAAGGCTTTCTTATGAACACTTTTTGAAGATGGTGAGGCATTGGACTTAAACCATTTGGAAACAACTGCCTGTGTGTGACTACTCCAAAAAGGTTGTTTTTTCATCATGGTTCAACATCGAGTTAATCAAGTGCAGGGCCTTTTACAGAGACATATTTTTACTTTTAACAATGTTGTAATTGTCTTCCCTTCTCCTTTACCAACTGTATTTAGACTAGAGTGATTCATGCGTTTCAGTCCTCTTTATTCTCCTGCATTCAAGATGCCATATTGGTTTCACCACCACTTCTCTCTACTTACATGCATTTTTTTTTTTTTAACGCTTTCATGATGATGTGTACAGTAAAGGGACAGACAATGAAAGGAGTTGGTCCGTATTTCTGAGTTTTTTAAATATCTACAGTATATTGCGATTTCTAATTTCTAAATTTCTAAATTAAAAATCATCTACAAAAACCTCAGTCCTCAGATGGTTTAACTCCTATTTATTGTATTAGGTACCAGTTTGTTATTGTCATTTCTAAAGTAACCTACGGTAACCTATTTTATCGGCGTAACCGTTAAATAATGCAGCATGGCATTACCATCCACTGCTATGAAGATGACACACAGTTGTTATTTATCAATAAGAAACTCGATCAGACCAATCAAGTAGATAGACTTACTGCTTGTGTGAAGGATATAAAAACCTGGATGACACTTAACTATCTGCTTCTTAACCCTGAAAAAACATTGTACAAGGCCTGTGAGACTCTTTATCTGAGCAGATAGTCGCACTGGAAAATGTCACTGTAGACCCCAGTTGTACTATAAGAAACCTTGGAGTCTTATTTGACCAAGAGTTCTCGTTCAAAGTGCATATAAATCAAGCCTGTAATACGGCCAATTTTCATCGGCGTAATATATAATATAGCTAAAATAAGAAGAATCTTGACTAAAGGTGAGTCATGCATTTGTTACATCTAGATTAGATTACTGTAACTGCTCGCAGCGTGTCCTAAAAGCTCTATAAAGCTCTATAAAAGCTTTCAACTGGTCCAAAACGCAGCAGCAGCAAGATTACTAACGGGAAGAGAGCCCAATACGCTGTATAGCTCGAGTCTCTTCACTGGCTCCTGTTGAGTTTAGGATACAAATGAACATTCTCCTCCTGATTTACAAAGCCATAAATTACATGGCCCATCCTACCTCAAAGATGCTATAGTACCTTATAATCCAAACAAAGCACTTCAATCTCAAAATGCTGGACTTCTGATGGTCCCAAGAGTCTCTAAAAGCACAGTAGGAGGTAGAGCGTTTAGCTACCAAGCTCCTGTGTTGTGGAATCAGCTCCTTGTCCATGTTAAAGAGGCCAACACAGTCTCCTCATTTAAAACGTTCCTCTTTGAAATAGCTTATGATCAGGCCAGTAAGGAACAGAAATAAAACCTACAGTTTCTTAGCTACGCTGCCTAAGATCTACTATGCAGTGAGAGGTATGGCAGTCTGAGCACTAACCTCTGCTTTTTCCTACTTTTCCTATGAACACTATTTCATATTTTAGTTCACCTGTGTCTGTTCAATGCTTTTCACATGAGTTTGTCCTTCTTGGTGGTTCTGTTTCGGACACTGCTGATGCTGCTCCAGTGACGACTGCAACTTAGATGCCCTATCTCACGAGCCTGTCCTGTAGACTCCGATGCTTCTCAACTGTCTGAGGAACTCTCTCTCGTTTGGTCAAAATACATTGTCGCCCATCAAGGCAATTGCTGTTGTGATTCTTGGCGTTACGCAAATGAATTTAAATTGAATTGAGATTATCAGACAGCCTTAGCCCCCAGCCACCATCAGGAGAAACAAAAAGGTTGCTTATGTGCGTGACACCACCTTTTAAATGCAGTCCTCTTCTTATATGCTTCCCACCAGTTAGATAACTCTTTGTCAAACCTGATCCTTCGACCCTGACAGCTCTCTTCCTTTGCTAATGCGACATGATCTCTTCCAAAGTCACTTAATATATGCATGGTACCAGGTCATGAATTATTAAAGACGCTGGCACCCTTTTATATGGTGTGAATGTTCAGACATCCACTGTTATCAATAGGTGTAATATTCTGGCATCCCACTAGGCCCATGTAGCAAGAGGGTTTAGACTGACCTCTGCATGACATTCTGGATGGAATATGAAAGCAATGGCTGACAGAGCATTTATTAGGACAGTTACAGTTTCAAAGATATATGGATATTACTTATAGGTACTAGAAAGTCTTGATACTACTGATATTTGTGAGACCTGTCCAATTTTGTCTTCATAAATACCTAAATAGGGAGGAAAGCTTATGATAATTAAATAATGTGAAAAAAATAGTGTGAATGCAAACCAAAATACAGTTGTCAAATGTCTTCTCTGGATTTCGAAATTTTACATTGAAACAATACAGTTTCAATTTAACTATAATCTGTTGCAGAAAAACATTACTGTCACTGTCCACTGTCTGTCCAGTGTCCAGCCGCTCCCATTACGCACATAACGTGCAGGGCATCAAGTGTTCTGAGGAGCACCAGCCTTACCAGGCAGCTTGGACTGAATGACAGAATAGGCTGTTTGTGCAGCAGCTGCACTGCCCTTTTGCAATTAAACAAGGAACCTACAGTAGACCTACCCTGTCTTTAGTTCTTAATCAGTGCAAAATTAGACTCAAGTATCACAGCTCTCTCTCTCCAAGTTTGAGATGTGCACAGGCAGCTACACAAGTCACTATAAACAGACACATAGAGATCAGGAGCACAATTGGGAGTGGTTTAAATTCCAGACACGTATTCTATGAACCGTGAAAAAGAGAGAATGAAACAAGACTGTTCCAGCTGGCGCGGCGAACACAAAAACAAAGTAGTTCAACTTCTTACAAATGTTTAAATCATGGTTTCATAAATGCAACAGGAAGTGTCAATATTTTGCAGCCTGTAGTCAGTTCTAAAGCCTCGATCTGTTCTGGAGAAAAGAAGGGCTTTGGGTGACGGAGCAGGGGTGGAGCAGGGGCGGAGCAAGGGTGGAGCAGGGGTAGAGCAGGGGTAGAGCAGGGACATTTGGGGACTGTGGGGGACACTCATAATAAACTGGGTAATTAGTTACTAATAATATTACATCTAAAATGCCCCAGAATACAGAAAATTATATTATTTTTATTGAAAACTTCTTGGTTGAGGGCTTGGGATGTATGCAATATTTACTAAATTAAATTAATTTAAAAATGACTTTATAGTCACCTTATGGTTGTATTACAGACCCCAACACATTTTTTACTTGGGGGCACCACTGAGCACTTCAGGTTAGGGCTACCCAAATGCCTAGCAATAACAACCTATAACACGTTACACTAAACCCGCATACCCTTCGCTGCAGAGACTGCCCCTCCCTCTCTGTCAAACCCACTGATTATCAGCTCATGTTTAGGTAAATCTCATTCATTCACTTTGCACAGCCCTTTTATGGTGTTTTGGTGGCGGGAGAGGGTGTGACATGACGTAGGTTCGCGTTCGCCGATTCCAGCTGAAGGTGGAATAAATAAATCATAAAGCAAATGATTATGTCGTTTTGAAGACTGTTGTGTACAAAAAAGTTTTTGCCAAGGCAGATTACACATCGCCTTCTGCACTGACCTCTGAGCGTCTGGTTATGAAAGCTGTCACGGAGAACGTTGGACAACTATATATTTATTTTGTGTGTGTGAGAATATCCGTCAATATTCCAGGGGTTTTTAGCACATCTATTGACTACAAGTAATGGACATAAAAGCCGCTTGAAGGTCAGAGCTAAATCCCGGCGCAGAAACGCATCTTTTTTTTTCATGAGAATGAAAAATATGAAAGATGTCAACAAGGACTCTGGCTATACCTTTATTGGTTTGGTAAATTTACACTCCAAAGAGAGTAGCTGTAATCGCTTGAGCTTCTTATCTTTAAGGTTGTTGAGGGCCAGTATCATTGTAAACATGCTTTATGAGCTTTTAACCATTTTATAATTTTTGGATCCTCATCCAAAACATGTGTGTTGTTTCACAATTTCAGGTGTTTGCCCTCAATGCCCCATTGAAATGCCCTTTTTACACAGTTTTTGCATTTTGAATATAAGCAGCGTGTCAGCAGATGTCATCAAGTTAACTGGAGCATTTCAATCAAAACACAATCCATTCCCACATTTTCCACTTTCCCAAATCAGGAAATAAAGTGATATCAGTTTGGAATAGCATGCTTTGGACTCAGGCTATTACTTTAACATCATCCACCACACAAAATATTACTCATTCATTATTCAGATTGAGACCCAAATTTTGTTCAGGCATCGCCACAGCCAGCTCTGCAAGGTAGCTGCAGCTGTATTGTGTTGTACTTCCAATGTATGAATAAATAGCGTTGTTTCTTCACCCCAGCACACATATTTCAACCAAAAGGTAAATAATGTGGTAAAAAAAACAAAAAAAACATGCAATAGCAACAGATGTTATTGTATTTAACTATCTGTAGTAAAAGGAAATGTTTCAGATTACGGATGCTCAAGGGCGTTTTGTCTTGGGGCTTGTACAGATGACCTTTGTAGTTTAATTGAAGCTAATCGTGTTAGCATCTAACAACTCTTTTTAGATAGATAGAACGCTTAAATAGATAGGTGTATAGACTACAACTGTATTCTTATAGTCTATGTTTGTGTGGATGTGTGTGTTTGAGAGAGAATGCACCTTCGGCTGTGTTAATCATGCGTAATGTGTTCCCTTAAATGTTGTTTCGGATCAAGTCAACTCTATATTATACTACAGACACAGGCTATTTTCAAGCATGTTTGCATAAAGCCTACTTTTCCCATGTTAGTGCAGAAAGAAAGAAGTGAGCAATAAAACAATTTGATTTCCCGTTTTTCAATTTGTTCCAAAAATGTAAAACAAAAAACAGACCAAAAAAAATTAATATTGAAATACAGCCTCGGAGTGTGTTTTTTAAATTGAATTCACCTTTATTACTCAGAGAGCTTGCTTTCACCCCTGGGTAATGTGTGTCTGCCCGGACTAAACCAAGACTAAACCAAGACTAAACCAGGTCCAAAACCGGGAATTGCTGAGAACAGAATGCATCGCAGTCCATGCAGCACATCTTATAAACGCGACGTGTGATCCATAAACGAGGGCAGGCAGCAGCAGAGCCACGGGAGCGGAGGATCCCCCCAGACTGCTGTGATGACCCGCATTAGTCCCGGTGGAGAGAATAGGAGAACAATTTAAAAACTGTACTTTATTCATTATTCTATAATGTATCATTTGTGTTTTTTTATGTCCATGACGGTTGTTTTATTATGATTATCCCGTCCATATGGGGATAGTAATGCGACTCCAGGAAATGTCTTGGGCATGTTACCCATTTTATGCTTTTTAGTGCACTAGTTTTTTGGGGAAAAGGATTTCAGATTTGCTGCAGCACAGTCTTGAAATGAACTCCAAAGGGAGTTTAAATTAAATGAGCTGGTATCGTTGAATTCTTTCAAATTACTTTTAAATGAAGATGAAACCAAGCTTTCAATCTGCAAGTGTTTAATTTGAGACGGTCCCTTTATGCTGATTGCCTCTGAGTGTATGTGAAATGTAGGTTATTGTTGTGCTTTTGTGCTGCTGCCTCTTGGCCAGGATACTCCTTGCAAAAGATATTTGTAATCTCAGTGAGTTTTTATCCTGGTTAAAAAAGCTTTAAAAAAAAACACCACACCACGCCCTCAACCTGCTTCACTCCACCTCATATTTTGGCATGATCACACTCTGTGCTCTCAGCAATTGGGAGTAAAATACGGCCCAATATATATTGTGTTGTTCTTTGGTTCTCCCTTACGTGTCCTATGGTCTAGAACTCTCCAAACTATTTACAGGGCACAAACAAATGAAGGTTTTTATTTGAAAAATAAAATAAAATACAAATAAACTGTAAAATGCAACTACATAGTTGACTTAAAAAAGCTATAATCCATGTATGAAATAAAAAATAAACAATTACCATGTTCAAGAACCATTTCAAAAGAGGAAAAGTGCTTATAATTGTGTGATATTTAAAAAAAACAAAAAAAAACAAATGAGAGAACAATTGTAAAGCAGCATTGTATTTCAGTTGTTGGGTTTAACGGCTTTCATTTCTCAAACTTGCGTACGGTGAAGCCAGCGCATATATGTGGCGTACGACCAAAACCAGGCACTCTTTGGGATTTATCAATGTTGACGTGAGTGTACTTAGCGTACACCCACAAACCGCACGCTAAGTGCAGAAGCTGTGAACCATGTATGCCAAATTTGAACAAAGTAGGAAACATGAAAACCACTCTTAACTGCGCAAAATGTACCACTCCTTAATCTAAATGTCTTTAGGGCAGTCCTTCTCAAATTGTGGGCGGCGCCCGATGCGGAGGGGGGCGTGTAACCCCATTTTGAATTGTCTTATTCTAGTTTTGAAAGAAAAATAATATCGAATAAAGTGTAATTGCAGCGATGTCACAATTAACCAATTTTTCAATCATCACGATTATTTATGGCCACGGTAGGTTATTCGCAGGTTTTTGGAATCTGCGGTTAACCGCAGAAATGTCTCCAAGCGCAACGCGAGTCCCATACAGCGGCGTGCGCACATGCACAGCTGAAACGCCCTGAATGACCGGTCCTTTACACATGGGGGTCCACACTAGTGCATGAACAGCGCGAGCTGCATTCAGTGTGAGTAGTTTTTTTTGAATGCCGCTGCTTCTTGAGTTTACACGCGGCAGAGTGAGGGACTGCACCGCTGACGACGCTGGAGCGCAAAGCGGCCGCTCAGCGTGACACGATAGTGGAGCCACAAGCTCAAAGGAGGAGAGAGAGAGAGAGAGGCGGAGACAGGTAGTTCCAGAGTGTAATCTTACCTTTTTTAATTTATCATAAATCTGTTTGTTGTTGGCGTGAGCCAAAGGACTTTCACAAAGTTTCAAGTCATAATGTGCAATATAAATGTTTCCTTTCTTTTTCCTCATGATAATCGTGACTCGAAAAGTAATATTGTGACATCCCTATGGTGGCAGTGGTGGGGCAGGGGTATAGTCACGGCGGAGAGTAGGGGGGCGCAAAGTGTTTTTTTCTTCCTAGGGGGGGCTTAACAGAAAATAATTGAGAAGCACTGCATTAGGGTCATTTTTAACAAAAGTGTATTTAAATTATTGTCATTTAGCAATCATATGTGTGGAGGCTGTGCCTTCTCAAGGTTTAAAACTTATCCCGAGTAATTATCATGAATTTATTGCAGTAACCATAAAACCACAGCATAAAAACAACTTGTGGCCTGGACCAGAGGACAGACATTCTGGTACAACAGCAGTCAACAGCTAAAAATATAGGGAAAGTACTGCATCTGGATGGTCCTGAGTCCTGGCACACAGTCAATAATCCTGACATGAGTGTTCGGTCCTCTTCTGCAGGGCCGTCCTTGGTGCGCTGATTCCAGGGAAAGTGTTGAGCGGTGGATTCCAGTCCGGGTGGGTTTGTCAGAGGCTCTTAGTGTGAGCGGTGAAGTCTAGAGCTGTGCCTGGTCCTGCAGGGGTACAAAGGCTTTTACGCAGCATCTGGGTCCTGTCCGGGTTGGTTGACTGCTGTCCAGACCTGTCCTGTCCGAGGTGGAGCAACACACAGACAGGAGCACGGATCCGTTGCCCAGTTTGCCAGATCTTGTCCGGAGCGGCTCCTCTCCACTGAGATGCGCTGCCCAGGCCGAACAACCTCGCACCGCTCCGTCATCTCAGCCCGGCCTGAACCAAAGCTGCTCCACTGGTTCAGTTCAGGGTTTGGATCGGATCTGGTCGCACTGTAGAACCTGCATCACACTATCGCCATCTTCCTTTTCAATGGATTAAGCCCTAAAAACTCAAATGAATGATTTCATTTCAGCAAATGTAGGATATATGTTTGGGTTAATTCATTTTCTTTTGATTTAATTAGGCTTAATTTTCTGTGTTTTCCAATGAGCCAAACAACAACAGTTATTCTTTTTATGCTATGCTTGGTGATTTCCTGTTCATATAAAAGGCAACCTTTTACCGTACCTTCCGTGCGTACATGCCGTAAATCCTGTTGATAAGGCCACTTGAAACATGAATAGTTTGGGGCATTTTATTCAAATGACGCTGATTTTCATCTGCCACATTTATCACCAGAGCTTGTGTGCACAGGTTCATAAATACCACCAACCTCTGGTGTAGCAACAAATATAAACCCAAATTTACAAAATTTTCACTGCAATGTTGATAAATGAGGGCCAACATATGGAATACATTGGAACAGGAATTAACTCAAAAACACACTTTACAAGTTAGTATATGAGAAAAATTGTAAAAGCATATGTTGAAAATGAATGCCGAAAGAAGCTATTTGATATACCTTTATTTCTTCAGGTGTTAGCAGCTCTTTATGTCAAGTGTAAATGTAGAAGAGGTAGGCGTTAGAAGCTCAGGCTTCTGCCTATTCCCTTTTTCAGACTTTATGTACATTATTTTGTTTGCTTTAGCCTTTGTGGAAATAAACCAAATAAACTGAAACTAAAGTTACTCTGGCCACCAAATGTGTGTTGAATATGAAAAAATACCAAATGTTCAGTGAGCCTTGTATAAATTCAAAGAGTCATCTGAACCCCCCAAAACGTCTGATTCTCTTAAGTATAATGAACAAGCATTTGATCCTTTCCAGCAGGGGCCACCAGTGAGCGGCTAGAGACGCCAAACCGAAAGTGACGCATCCCGCAGACGACGCAGACGTGTTTAGATCAGCAATGTTTTCATTTAAAGAAAAGCAAAAAGGAGACAAATAATGTGCAATACCTTTGAGAATGTCAGGAGTAGCAGAGGAGGAGCTGTCAGCACAGGACAGGACCACCATCAGACCAGGACCACCCCAGAACTAAACCAGGTCTAACTTATGCAGGGCTAAAGTTTAACTCAGCACTCACACAAGACAAAATCCAATCTAAACATGTTTTTAACAGGTCTAACCCAAACCAGGACTCGCACAGGACTGAACCAGGTCTAACCCAAACCAGGACTCGCACAGGACTGAACCAGGTCTAACCCAAACCAGGACTCGCACAGGACTGAACCAGGTCTAAACCAGGACTCGCACAGGACTGAACCAGGTCTAAACCAGGACTCGCACAGGACTGAACCAGGTCTAAACAGAGCCACAGGAGGAGAAACTGTTGTTACGGTTCCAAGGATTCTAAATTTGCTTCACACCTTTGCTTGTATTTTGACAATAACATTAATTCACTCATTGAACGAGTTAGTGCTAGATTTACCGTAATACAAAGTATTTTAAGTATTTATTTAATTTCCTGATATTTTTGAAACTGTTATTTTGTTCTTATCACTCACTGGTTTAAAATGTGAATTAAGACAGGGTTTTCAATTTCAGAAATACATGATAAATACACATAAATAAAAAAGGCCATTTAGGCTAATTGAACTGAAGTGGCCCTCGGCCCTAAAAAAAGTGGTGAGCCCTGCTTTAAAGTAATTCAAATATGTTCTGGGGAACTTAAACACATGCTTAGGGCAAAATTACGTGGTCATCACTATCTACTGTCACTCTAATTATGCCTGTTCTTGTATTTGTATAGCATTTGCTCGCATATCCTGTCTTGCTTTGGGCAGATGGTGATGTGGAATAATGTTGTATCCCAAGCAGAATGATTTCATATTGTTTAATCTTATGTTATAACCCTTTCACTAATGTATTATTTATTTTAGATTGCAGAATCAATTCCAAAGGGCAAAGAGGCCTAGTTCTCAGTGAGCAAAGAGGGAATCACACAACTGAGGCTCACAATAGGAACATGTGTTCTCACAGAATCAGGCATAGCTACGTTTAATAAATGCATTCCTATAGCTCCATTCATTTTCACAAAACCTGAATAATATCTGCAGGGCATGTGGGAACTAAAGATCCTTCACATTTCCAGAGACGTGGGTGAGGAAATGTCTATGACACTTTTATATCATTCATGCTTGAAGCATAATATCAGTATTGAATAGTAATTGTATTGAATCATCTTCAATGACTCTGATATTGTGTAACCCCCAGATCATGTGCTCACAGGACAAAGTACGACTCCACATGGTTCAAAGTCAGGACACACCTCCCTGAAGTCAAGCCTAAATCGGGCAAATTATCTTGTGGTGTTTATCAGGCTTACAGTTTTTCGGCATTCCATTGGCATTTACTGATTTAACTTTTTTGGTCATTGGCCACTGTAAATTGTTTAAAATTGCACCTTGACAGGACAGAGATTCATCGAATAGAACATATGGCATGCTTTATAATATGTCAATACTGATAAACTTGAACTGTCCTTTTAAACTTGGAAAAGCTGCTAAAGAAGGTTTCTGCCGTTTTGAAGCCCCAGTCGTGTTTTTACTGATAAAGATTGAATGAAGAGAATGCATTCTGGGGTGGTAATGGCGGTTCAGATGGCGAGGTTATTGCTGCCTAGAGGAAAGATGCCTAATAAGTTTTTGGGGGCAAAGACATAAGAGTAATGGGGAGTGGAATGAGGCAGTACTTAGAAATGCGAGCATCAATAGCGTCGACGGTAAACCATTTGCACATCCCCTTTAACAAACAGAAGTGAGTTAAAATAGTTATAATACGGTTCATTTAAACGTAGCTGTCATTAGTAAAAACTGCTTTGTGTTTTGTTTCAGTCTCTGTTTGGCTGCCATTTCAGTGTAGTAGTTTCTGGTAGTCCTTCAGTATATTATACAGCATCAAACTAGGAAAAAAAAGCGCATTCTTCCATACAACTTATTCAGGTCGTCATGGGGCCAACAGTAATTGAACATTTCCTTACAGTTGTGTGATTTTGCATTGGGCTATTGAGCTTGACAGCAAATACACAGACTACAGAACCATTTTCAAGACGTAGACAAAGAATGCACTTGAACGTTGAACATTTTACACAACTCACCCAACTTTCTTTAATATTTTGGTGGCGAGACTTTTCTCTTGTTCCTTATTTAAATGAAAGGAATTCCTGCCTAACTGGTGGAGACAATACAACCGGGCTTTGGGACAGGTTTAATACCATTTGATCATCTTTGAATGTGTTTGTCCTCCTTTGAATGAATGTTTTTTTAATTTATCCATGGTTTAATCTCATTTTAGATCATATTTAACCTGATCTTACACCTGATGTTGATTTTGATCTGGTGCTACTCCAAAAATATTATCTTAGGTGGTACTTAAATTTGAGAATCACTTCCCAATTAGATTTAACAAAATATCATGACCACTATCATGCCCCGTACCACTGGTGAAACCTGTCCCTGCCTTAGGGATTATTCCTGAAAAGGAGAAAGGGCGAATGTCTTTGCGGTGAACATGACCCAGAGCGGACGAGGCCCGCCCACATGGACCTGATGAATACCCAAAGTCTGCTAGCCCATCCATAAAAGTCACTGCACGCCTACAACTGTTCCTACTGATCAGTCAGCTGACAGCACAAAACCAAGGAACCCTTTGGAATCAAATTATATTTTGTTACAATGCGTCACGACCCCAGGAGGAGCCTGGTGCTGGGCACCTTTAAAGCTCGCCAACCAACAGTGTGCAACGTCTCTTCGGTTCCTTTTCTTCTGTTACACCCACATACCCTGATCATGCATTTACACAAACACTTTGCCTTCGCCCGACGTTCCCGGTCCACCACAGCGTCCACAGAACAGGTTTGTTTGTGTTTCATGTTTTCTTATGTTTGGTTATCCGGTTATTGTCTCAGAGCCAGGCCGCAGCTTCTTACTGCATTTAGATTTGACCTTATCATTTCACATGCTTATGTAGTGTCAGAGCAGAGGTGGTAGTGCTTACATTTACAAGCAGAGTAACTTTTTAGTAAAATAATACTTCTCTGACTAATTTATAGACTGCATACTTTTCCTCCCACTTAATTTGACAGAGTCAAAGTACTATTCGAAATTTTGGTTCCGCTTCCCACTTTGATTAAATCTAGAAGTGACAAAAGCTATTTGACTATATTAAAATAATTTCATAAACATTTGTGTTTCTTCCATTGCCCTTTCTGAAATTAATGAGTTTTGACCAGATGTTGCGCATTAATTAACATTTTGCCCTTACTAAATTAACTTCAATTATAAATCAAATGCTACTCTTGAGTAGCTTTCCCCCAAATACCTACATTCGTACCAGAGTTATATTTTTAAGTAACACTGGCTACTCTGCCCATCTCTACTGACGAGTTTGTAGTGAGGCAAATATTAAGTATAAAGTAAAAAGTATGTTTTGGAACAGTAATATGTACAATGTGATGGACTTGGAGAGTGGAATGACCTTGTGATTGGTGGTAAGGCAAGGCAAGTTTATTTGTAGAGCACAATTCGTACACAAGGTAATTCAAAGTGCTTCACACAACAGGAAAAAAATGCATTAAAATCACAAAGACATGGCAGAAATCACAAAATCTTAATTTAAAAGTGCCATGTTCAGGCTATACGTCAAATAGTTCAAGACCTAAAAGAGAAGAGTGCAAAGAAAAGCATTTCAGTCATATGCACAGCCAAACAAAACAGTTTTTAGTTTAGATTTGAACATTGCCAGAGTAGCGGCCTGTCTCACATCCTCAGGAAGACTGTTCCAGATTTTAGCTGCATAAAACTGAAACGCAGATTCCCCATGTTTAGTCCTGACTCTGGGCACCAGCAGGAGGCCGGTCCCTGAGGTCCTCAGAGTCCGAGATGGTTCATATGGCACTAACATGTCCGAGATGTACTTTGGTGCTAGGCCATGGAGAGACTTGTATACAAGCAGAGCTGCTTTGAAGTCTATTCTCTGAGCCACAGGGAGCCAGTGCAGAGACCTGAGCACAGGACTAATGTGATCGTACTTCCTGGTTCTAGTCAGGACCCGAGCAGCAGCGTTCTGGATGTACTGCAGCTGTTTTACAGCTCGTTTGGAGAGGCCAGTGAGCAGGCCGTTACAGTAGTCTAATCTACTAGAGACAAACGCATGGATAAGTCTCTCCAGGTCTGGTTTAGACACTATACTTTTGATTTTGGCAATGTTTTTTAGATGGTAAAAAGCTGCTGATGTTATTGATCTGACGTGGCTGTTAAAATTCAAAGTCTGAGTCCATTATTACCCCCAGATTTCTAACTTGAATTGTAGGTTTTAGAGCGAGACTCTGGAGGTGACTGTTAACACTTTCTCTTTGTTTCTGTGGGCCAAAGACGATGATTTCAGTCTTGTCTGAGTTCAGCTGGAGAAAGTTGTTTTGCATCCACACACTGATCTGTTGGATGCAGTGACAGAGTGAATCCACTGGTCCATATTCACCTGCCGTCAGTGAAACATAGATCTGAGTGTCGTCTGCATAATTGTGATAGGACACATTCTCGCTGCGTATCAACTGACCTAACGGCAGCATGTAGAGGTTGAACAGAAGGGGTCCCAGGATTGACCCTTGGGGCACCCCACAGGTCAGGGGCATCTGGTCTGAGACACAGTTACCAATTTCAACAAAGTACTTCCTGTCTTCCAGATAGGACTTTAACCAGTTTAGGGCAGTGCCAGTGATGCCCACCCAGTCCTCTAGTCTCTGTAAGAGGATCCCATGATCGACAGTGTCAAAAGCAGCACTCAGATCTAACAGAATTAAGACTGAGGCTTTGCCCGCGTCAGTGTTTCAGGTGGATGTCATTTGTCACCTTGACAAAAGCAGTCTCAGTGCTGTGATGAGGTCTAAAACCTGACTGGAAAACATCAAATGAGGTGTCGGTGTAATCCCTCATTCGTCCAGGCGTGTTCCATTGTAGAAAAAGATTCAGTTGTAGTCATCTGGACTCTGTTTTAGAAAAAACAAAACGTTTCAACTCTCATCCAAGAGCCATTCTCAATCAGGATTGAGAATTGAGGATTGAGAATGACTCTTGGATGAGAGTTGAAACGTTTTGTTTTTTCTAAAACAGAGTCCAGATGACTACAACTGAATCAAATGAGGTGTTTATTAAGAGGAAATCAGTGAGCTGTTGGTAAACAACCAACAAAAAAAACAACCAACAAAATGTTTTTTTTTTAAATGGCAGATTAGAGATGGGCCGGTTAATTACTCAGTACTGCGGCATCAAGACTGCTCTTCTTTAGGAGAGGCTTTATGACCGCAGTTTTCAAAGACATTGGGAATGTTCCAGATTGAAGCGACATGTTAACTATGTGAGTGAGTGGATGCTAACAAACTGTTCAGCACAGACTTCTGGTGGGTAACACATCGAGGCAGCATGTAGATGAACTCAGACTGGTGATGATCTCCTGGACAGTTTTGTCAGTTACAGGTGCAAAGTGAGTCAGCTCTAAGTGTGTAGGTGGTTTTAAGGGTTATTTTTTGCATTGTAGAATTTATAGCATTTTTAATGCCCTGAACTTTGTCATTAAAGAATAATGCAAACTCATTACACTTGGATGTGGAAATGAGTTCTAACGGCAGCTGAGCTGGAGGGTTTGTTAATCTGTTTACTGTGGCAAACAGGACACGCGAGTTGTTACTACAGCTTCCAATTATTTCAGAAAAATATCCTTCCCTAGTTCTACATAAAATGAGGTTGTACATGTACAACTTCTCTCTGTAAATCTCCTTTCTGAACCTGGAGCTTTGACTTGCGCCATTTTCGTTTGGCCCGGCGGCACTCCCTTTTCTGTGCCCTGACCGAATCATCATTTCTCCATGGCGCCTTCTGCTTATTTTTAAACAATTTTAGCCTTCATAGGGGCAATGGATGTCGAGAACATTCAAAACACTAGATGTAACAGAGTTCAACAAATCATTTACATTAGAACATGAGACATTTTCAAAGTTAATCATTTCCATAAACAGTTTTCCCTGTGCTGTCATTTATGTGTCTCCTCCGAACAATTGCAGGAACAGCCGATGGTTTGGGTAAAATAGACGGGTCAAAGAAGACACAGAAATGATCAGACAGAGCAACATCGACCAAAATTGACGTTTGAAATATTAACCCCCTTTGTAATTAGAAGATCTAGAGTGTGCCCTCAGCAAGTTTCAGACTAGTTTCAGTGAGACTGGGCGTTATCTTTTTACAGGGAATATACATCAAATTTCTCAGATTGGGCAGTCTGACTCGCATTTTGTTTTCCCATCTGTGTGATGTTACTACAGAAATAGCACTAGGGGAGGCTGTTTTTACACAGGACCCCGGGTTGGTTTGATTTTTAATTATGACTATAAGTCCCGGCAACGCTGAGACCCAGTGCATCCTAGCTATGGGAGATACCAGGGAAAGGCGAGGTGGGATAGGTGGGGGGGCTTTTGTTGGTGTAGCGGGAGCCGGTGAGAGTTTGGGACCAGGTGAAAGGCGGGGGGGGTTTAGGTGGGGCGATTTTTTGTCTGTCTAGCAACAGTCAAGGGAGAGTTCATCATCGTTGATATCAGAACTCTTGATCTTGCTATATTAGGCGTGAGTGGAGCCATCTTAATGCCTGATTTGATCAGATATTCAAGATGGCTGGGAAGGCTCCTGGGTGAGGGTGGAGATGGAAAGGAGAGTGAGGAATCTGTAGTGGGAGTAGATGTTGCAGGGGGGATCCAGGGCTGCTCTGAGGGCAGGGGCGATGGCAGGGATGCTGCCGGGCCTGTCACAGATAAGTCCTTCGCTGGAGGCGGTGGAGGTGATCGTGCTGCAGCTGGAGTTGAATTCTTTGCTGCTGGTGGTGGAGCGGCTGCTAATAAATCCTTTGGTGGAGGCTGTGGTTGTGGTGCTGCTGATGTTGAAACATTGGCTCGATGGCTGATGGAGCAGGAATTCTTCTCTCATTGCATTCTTCTCTCACTGTCTGCTCAGGACCCTGTCCAGGCCCAGTCCAATGCCTCAGAGCGTGGAGCAGGTTCTCTGTCAGCACCCTCACTCCACCTCTACAGAGGTGTGGGCCATTTCTCTTAAACAGGTCCTCTCGTTTCCAGAATAGATAGAAGTTCTCAATGTAGTGCAATCCTTTTGTTGCACACTCTTTGGACAGCCATGTGTTCAGCTGAAGCAGCCGGCTAAACTTGTTTATCTTCCTGTCGATGTTTGGAAGAGTTCCACTTATAAATGTTTTGATTTCCATTTTATCAAGCAAGTCAAATAACTCCAAGAAGTCTCTTTTCAAAACTTCAGTCTCTTTGCGTCGTATGTCCACTGCGCCAGCATGCACAATCAGCTGTTTAACTCCTTTATATGTGGCCAAAACATTAGAAATATGTGATGTAATCTCAGTGATTGTGGAGCTGGGAAAAGAATGTTTTCATTTTTTCATGCATCACGTGACTTATCGCACCATCCCCAATCAAGACGACCTTGACGTTTGGCATAGATTCTGTCTGCCTTTTCGCCACGTCATGTCTCCCATTTTTCTTTTGTTCATTTACTTCAGTCTTTGAAAGTGGTAAAAATCTGTTTGTGAGCTGTATTTTAGGTGATGTTATATTATCTTTGTATATCTTAGGCTTCGCACCGAGATTGTGCCAGGCCTTTTCTGAAGAAAGTTTTGGGAACGACACAGAGTTAGTCCGGTTTAGGTTGAAAGGAGCTGTTTTTCTTGCAAGAAATGTGGACTTCTTACCACTGGGTGCCACTGTAATTGTATTGTGCAGTCCTTTTTCAGATTCCAAAGCAAATATCCGTGCTTGTAGCCCATGAATTTCTTGTTGATATTTCCAACAGCGTTTACAAGAGTTTGTTTCTCTTCTCACGGACATGTCGCTGGTTTGTCAGATTTGTTGATTGAAACTCGAAAAATGCTCTTAAAATCTTGCTTTGACTTGAAAAGGTCATAATAAAAAATGTTTGGAAGACAAAAACTGATTAAAAAGCAAAATAAATAATGAAAGCAGCTATAGCAAGCAAGCGTCTGCACTCTTCGGAAGCAGGAAGTTTGCTGGTACCGGTAGTTGGAAAAGCCAGAGGTTTATATGTCAAACACATGGTCTTTTGATAGCACACAGCGCTTTTACACATCATTTACACATTTTAAAAGTACATAGAACATAATTGTTTATCAAAACAATTATCATTTTTACAATTTTTAAGACCAAGCCACAGTGGCACTTGTTGGAAGCTGCTGGTCTTGCTGCAGGGAAGAGGAAGACGTCAAAATTACCAACTGTAAAAAATGGTGTTCAGTATATATATATATATATATATATATATATATATATATCTGTTAAAGAATGTTGAGGTGGTTTAGTGTATTTTAGTGAATTGAGTTTTTAAGTATTGAATGTTACTCACTTCCTGTTCCTTGTGTCCGAGTGGCACAGAGATCCCCCGTGAAACACGCTCCCCTCTTAAGGTTCCGAACTGGACCAAGACAACAAAATGTATAGGGGAAGCAGGACAGGTGTTTTGATGGTTCATGGGTTTCAATTCTATTTGGTCTTTGCTTTTTAAACTTTTTTGTGTGTGTATAGTCATTAATAGGTTATTGGCTTCTTCAGTAGCGTGCTGTGACTTTTATGGATGGGCAAGTAAACTCGGGGTGTTCATCAATTTTTACTGGATAACACAAAAGTTTAAAAAAAATACTAATATGCATGGGTGGATTTCGAATCCTATCCCACTGAGTTAAAATCCCATACCTGATCAGAGTGCTGAATGGCAAAAAATAAACTAACTTCACCAACCAATTCATTACACAAATTAGTGCTCTATGTTATTAAAATACTGCCAGTTTTTTTTAACTAACATCTAATCATTAGAAACGTGAGCAGAACCTTAGCTACAAACAAAGACTTGACTTTAAAAGATAGTTTTAAATTCAGTTTGTTGAAACTTGGCGCTGCCGTTGCTTCACGTCTCCTCTGCACATGTTCAGTTAGACCCAAACATTACAGATTCCCACCCAGGTTTATTTAGCGTGGTTTGAGCAGTTGCTGTCAGCTCTGGCTCTGAGGTTAGAGAGCGGAGCATGAACGGGCCTCTGAACACGGCCTCAGACTGCACAGCTGTCGAAGAAGAAGAACCAAGCTTCCTGCCGTACTGCTCAGCGACCTCTACAGGCCGCTAAAATACACTGTGAAATCAGCCAAGCTTCAGCAGCAGAAGTGAAGGGAAAACTGCCTTATTTGGATATATGTTGGACACATTTAAATATAGTTGTGACACACAGTAATATTAGCTTGAACTGGTCAATCACTGCTTGCCTTGATTGCCCTGACTGCACGCCACTGGGGTTTTGGTTTGTGTTTAGAGGGTTTAGAAGAATTTTACAAACGCTAAGGGTAATTGTATCATCCCTTTTTAGCCACCATAGTATTCCACAGTTAAAACAGATTAAAGGGGCCTCATTTAATCTGTCTGTGTTCTGCTGCTTGAGAAGAAGAGCCCTCCTGACTTCCATTTAGCAAGAGGCACATTTTGCGCAGTGCTTTTTTTGCGCGACACACTTTTTGCTCGCGTACTTTGTAAATATTTTGCCAAAAATCGATTGTTTTTTAAATTGGTTACCGTCTTTCCATGCACTCCAAACCACTCACGGCTAAGATAGAATCACAACCACACCGCTGTCAAATTGCCCCACTGCATATGTGGTTTGTCACCGTATTTATATATAAATGTAAAGATTTTATTTTTATTTTTAGTTGCCATAAACATTATACCCCCTAATCTAGGCATTCTAATTGTCATCTGCAAAAGCAATGGTTTGTTTGAACATTTTTACATCGTATCTTCTGACGCAGATGTTAAGTACAAATTCTAGGCTTTTTCCTCTGCCTTCAAAATGGCAGTGTAATTCCAGCTCCATCAACATTTAATTGTCTATTTGTATGTATGCAAATATAAAGCGTCTTCAACCCAAAGGTTATAAACAATTCAGATGCTGACAACACCAGTGTCCGTGTGCAAAGGAGAGGGGCGTCTCTGGGTAATGCCTTTCGCACGTCAGCCGTGAGATGGATTCTGTTCTTTTCAAGGTGAATGCGTCTGAATCACATTTCTATTCAAATATTACTGAAATGGAACTAATACCTAGAACCCATCGCACGCTCCAATCTGATTTGACACTGACGTATGGGCGGCGGTTAGACGGAGTGAGGGTAAAGTGTGCGCCATATTAGTCCAGTCTACAAAAAAATAGAGCCCGAGTCACAATTTGAGATCAATCATGCCATTTTCGCACAGACAGGAGCCAATCAGAAAGTAATGAATGAGGTTCCAGGGACCACTCCATTTACAATTGAAAGGATTCCCAATCGAGTTGGAAAAAAGACGGAAAGATATTCTGATTTATTTATTTTTTATGATGAAGGGAAAAAAAAGGTGAGTTACAAATGTGTTGACTATTTATTAATAACATTTTTCACCTGCAAACTAGAGCAGCCCCCTCATCAACATAATATTTATACCGGGCCATGGGATTTCCTGCTGATAAATGTATGAAAAATCTCTAACGAATGTTCCCATAATGCACTGCAGCTTAGCGCCAACACGGCCCCTAATCCCGGCTGGTGCTGTAGAGTCGGAGTGAGATGAATAAGAACGTCTAGAATAAACTATCACACTTACAACATCAAGTTACATTTAGTTGTAAACTGACTTGACAATAGAAAATAAGAGATTTTCATTTCCGTGTTTCTACTTTTGAACAATGCATATACCGAAATGTTTGTGGCGATAAACAAACAGGAAACGTCTCAGCTCTCAAAGACAATGAACACACATTTAAAATAAAGAGTACTTAATAAATTGAAGTACGCTTAAGTTGATGTTGCAAAAATATGTCTCCTTTAAGGCTACGAATTTTGCTCTGTGCACAGCCCCACAGCGCTACTTATGGGGTTTTCTCCGGAGCCCAGCTAAAATCAATAAATCAATCAATCAATATTTAAAGATTACGCAACAGCCAATTGGACAGCAGGTGGATAATCACAGACAGCGTGTGAAAGTCTAACTGTGTGTGAAACTAAGGTATGTGTTTGTGTGTCAGTGCTAATGCTAAACTAACTTGGAAGTGAAATAATGGATTTTAAAATGCAAATGTAGCTTTGTTGTTGATACTTATATAGAAAATGTTATTAAATGATCAGCATTGTGATTAGTACAGGTCTAACATGAAATGATTCCTTACTTTGATGAAGGTCTACAGCATTTATAAAAAGGCGAAGTACATAAAGTAAACATTTGTTGCTTTCCATAGAAACAATATGTCTACCATCAATTTAATTCTATTCTCGGTATGTTAGCATGAAGTCGATTGTTTTTATACATGAAATAAGTCAGACTGGGGTGCTATTTTAAATGTGTTAATTACATTTATTTTAGTTTAGCATTAGCATTGTGACACAAACGCATGCCTTAGTAAACACAGACGTATTTTCTGAAGTGGTTACATCGTAGTTAGACTTTAACACGCTGTCTGTGATTCTCCATCCGTGACTTGTCTGCTGCGTGATCTTTAAAAAATTGATTATTTTAGCAGGGCTCCGGAGAGAAAAACCCATAAGGATAGAACTAAGGCGGAAGGGGATTCATGGACAAGCCAGTTAAACAGAAGCAGCGCCGCTGAGATGTCTACAGACCAATGCTCTGTCTTTTCCCAAGAAAATTTGCCTATTTAGTGAACCAAACTTGTAGTAAATTCATTTTTTCATCATATTGTATACAGCATTATATATTTGCCTGTGTTTTTCAGTACAAGTTCGCAGCAAACATTTATTGTGCATCACCAGGCTGCATTGCACAAACCATTGCCTTGAGATTGGGTCTGTCCTTGATTATCACTACGTTGTGTTCAGTGACGCGTGCTCAGGTGAATATCTCTGATGAGGACCCTGCGCGCCCGCCCCACGTGGGACCTTCTGCAGCCTCTGGGACAGATTCCAGGACAGGACATACAGTACACACTCAGCCAACTCTGCGGGAGGGCCACAACTTTGTCAAAAATGTACTTTGTTCTGCTCAGAATTGCAAAGTCATAGATTTTATGTGAGGGTTATATTTTTTTATGAATTGAGGTTATATCAGACTAAATTACACAATATTACATCACATGTCAGCATTTCCCATTTTTGCATTTTTAAAGTGATTCACATTGAAGACCAAAGTGTGGACTCATCAAGTGCATATACCATTTGTACTTTAAAAAAAAATAATGATGTTTAGTCATTCCTATGGCACATAAACCTGAAATAAAAAGGGAAGTCTATTGTAGGTGAGGAGAATGTTGTAAGGAAACATGCAACCATTTCATTTGCAAATTTGATATGAAAAAACACAAAGCTAGTGTAATTTTAACAGGAACAACGTGGTTTTCTGCCAATTAAAACTCACAACTGTTCTTGCAACACAAACTCCAAAAGTACTGTGGCATTATTCCATCATAGTTTTCCCAAGAAAAGCCCAAAGCCCACATTTCTATAACTTTGAAAAGCTATCCTTTGCCATTATTGCAAAATCCTCATCATTTTTTTTCTTGTGATAAAAAATTCACAAGAAATGAAGTGCTAAACTACAAAATAAACAATATCTATGTATATGTTTTCGATGCGCTTTGGGTTTATGTTAAGGAACCATTCGTACAGACACTCGAGGCCAAGACAGAACAGTTTGATGAACGATGTATTGTGTGTAGTCGAAGCAGATACAGTTCTTAAATTCTGCCAAAATTCCAACTTGGTTTAAAAAAAAAAAAAAAACAATGAAAAGGATATGTTAGCACACCTTCAGGCTTTACAAGTAATACTATAATCCCTCCAAACAATTACCGGATTTAGCAACACGCACCAAACAAGTCTCGGAGAAAGAGCTGTGATCATAATTCTACCTTTCACACAATTTCCATATTTAATGAATCCAATGCAATAAACGCTGATTACTTTCCAATGAGTGCCACAGAGCACAGCTTATTTGGGCATTTTGTTTTAAACAGGTCTGTTTTCTCTGGCCAACCCATTTTGTGCTATCGTCGTCGCAAAAGGTCTGGAGGGCACAATTATGACTGGCAACGGAGAAGAAAATGTTGGCAATAAGAAGAAAAATGAGGTGTAATCTCGCTCATTTTTCTTATCAGTTTTGGTCCAAGAAGCCTTCGAGGAGCCAGTATTTCCCCTGATAAAAGCCAAAGTGTATTCTGTTCACAAACAGCAGCACAAGTACATAAAACTCTCAATCCGAATCTCACGTCCCCTTGGGTTTGTGCCGAATTGAATTATGTTATTTTGTTTGGGGTCTTTAGAATTCTTTGGGACATTCTTTGATTTTGTAAACTTATTTTTGTTCCCATAAGTCTCTAATTTCAGGGCAGAGTTTATCTCTTCATATCAATCTTGCAAATTCGAATGTGCAAAATCCAAATAATTACCTTTACAGTGTATGTTTGAAAGTTCCCTTTTCACCGTTGCACGCTTGTCTCTGTTGAGATGGCTGTTGCTTTGCCTGAAATGTTCCAGACTATGACATTAGCCTTTTCTACTGTATCTCCATGGAGACAACCAGGTCAAGTAGGAGGGTAAGAGCTGTGGAGAGGCAACCCACTTCACAAAAAGAATCCATGTTTTTCAAGGTATTTTTTCAGAATTAATAAATGTTAGATATTTTTAAACAGAACATATTATGTTTTCTTTTTTTTCTGTTGACCTTTAAACATGCTCTAGAGGACTTCTACTTTGGCATCTCATGTTATAAAACTTAAAATAAGAATAATATGCCTGACATGCTAATATAAGCATTCAAATGTAATGGATGCTATTTGTACGGCAGAAATCCTCAGAATGAGTCTGGCGATGATTTATGGGTTTAAAAACAGCACAGGAGACTTTAGGATTTCAACCTTTGACGTCACTAATCTAGGATTTTTGAAACCAAGTGTTTTTGTAAGGCTCAGAGAAGGTGAGAGAAGATCTTGTAAACATGATTATTGTGAGTGAAGCTAATTATAACTATAGCCTTTTTTATGAGAGGAAAATGCTATTTGTCATGAACATTTCTATTGAGACAAGCAGGTGTCAGACCCCCCAGTAGAAAAGTTCCCGCGTGGTTCTCATCCAAAAACTTTGGACAAAAGGGGTCATCACACTCTTGGTTTGATCATTCAGTCTCCCTTTTTTTAACAGATAGTATAGTAACACAATTTTTCTCAGCTTTGTTTCTTCCTCGGAAGATGATAAGTCCTTCTATTTACCCTAATGCTGGTGCACCTGGAAGCCCTTGCGTGATCCGATGGCACCTGGGCTGTGATTGAGGAGCTCGGCCGCGGCACGTCTCGCCTCGCGCCTCACACTAGATCTTAATTAACTCGGCATAACCACGAAGACGATTTGAGCTCGCCTGGGATTCGGTCAACGGGGATGATTGCTTCAAGAAGATCTGCTCATTCAATATTCATTATCTCCCTGTCCCATTTCCTCAAAGGAGTATAACAGGTCCAGACCGGGATCAAGTCATCTCCCGTATGTCTTTAAATGCAAAAAGACTTCGATTCGGAGTGAAAGTTTGAAAATTGAATCGGCCATGACATATTTTCTTTCCAATTGTTTTTGTTAACTAGTAAGAGGCTTCCGGAAGGGTCGGGCATGTGGTAAACAGAGTGCAGATCTTATTTAATGTCCTGGAAATTGCTGGGGAAAGGTGGTGTTTGCTGCGAATGGTATTACGGAGCTAAGAATGCAGCGAGGTGTCTTTCATTTGCCCCATGCGCCGGTAAAGAAAGAGCCTAGGGGATGGGTTTAATATCCTTATCAGAAGCCAAAGAAAAGACAAATATAAACTATTCTTGTCCCCGCAGCTCATAGCCCCAGGGAGTGAGGTATAGAGGCAGTTCAAGTGTGCCGGTTCACTTGGCGTGCAGGGGAAAAGGTAGCATGCGGTAAAAGGAGGGTTTCTGATGGGTGATCATGAAAGGATCTTTGAAGAGTCTTAGAAAAATAGAGATAGTTGTTTTTGAAAGAAGTTATAGCTTTAGGAAATGGGAGTGTGGAGTATTTGTGTGCGTTTTCTTAGGCTAAAATTAGCAACTTATCCCAGAAGCTAATATAGTAGAGTACTTACGATTTTATTCAACTGTGAAAACAGATTCCTCGCTCAAAAAATGTTGCTGTATGTTTTGTGAGAAAGAGAACTTTGACCGATGTCAATATCTATCAATGCTTGATATTTTGAAATATGATCCAAAAGTAAAAACATACCATGATATCCTAATATAATAGGTCTTTATATTTCTTTGACTTGCCACATAAACAGCAAACACAATCATACCACGTTTCCCATTCACAGTGGGAAATTTACAGTTGCCTTTCTCTGGATGCAAGCATAACGTTGGATGATTGTTGTAAGCAGAACCCACAGCAACATGCAGAACCTAAGGACACCAAGGTCATAATGAGAACATATACGCCAGGAAAACTGAATAGATGGCCTAGTCCAATTCAATCTCCCATCTCCCTGATCCAAATCTGGAGAACTCCTCGTGTAGTTGGATGTCAGTTGAATGTAACAGAGCCATCCAATCACGCTTGGAGAGGCATTCACCTCCACAGGGTAAGAAAAATGGCAGGAAAATAATACATGTGTTTGGACATGTTCTCATTCATTTTAGATCAGCGGAGATGACTTTGTGTTTGTTTTGGTCTGCTGCCTTAAAAGTTAAAGTAAAAACTACCAGAGCTCCACAGTGTTTATTTGTGCTGCAGAGAAGCTCAAATGCTCAAAGTAAATGAGATTGTGCTCATCTTCTGTTTGCTAACTGTGTCGTTATATGTATGATAGGACGTTTTCTGCGCTTATGCAAACGTAGTAAGCAAGTCTGCCAGTCAAATGTATGATTTCTGTGTTAGCTGACATACTAAACTTGTCATACTATTCTAGTTTTGGGGTCGAGTGCACTTGTTATCTATTCTAGTAATATCAAAGCAACTGAAACTCTTTTACCATTTTTTATTCTATGTTTTACATACAGAAAAATCACACTATGCAACTTCAAAGCTTCCACTGGCTGCTGTGAATATTGTCTAATACTGCACACTGAACATGTTAAGATTGGAAAATTAACTCTCACTAGGCCCATAAATGATGTAATTTCAGATCTATATTTGATAAGATTCTAATCTATAATACATATTACTGCTATTATTATCAGAGTCAAACCACTATAACTGGCCTCATTGGATAAATGTATAGTCATGATGATAATGTAACATATATCTAGATCTGATAACTTTCTCTATTTAATTGCAAATTCTTTTACATTTCAATAAAGTGAAGTCCTAGATGTCATCCGCTGTTGTCAAAAGGGCAGCAAGACCAGATTAATGACTTGTATTTCACTGAATGTGCTTTTCTCATAAATTAAAACCTCCTTCGGTTTCAAGTCACTGAAAAGTTTAATGAACAAGTTGTGAATACTATTGAACATTCCATTTGAACCTTTATTACAGATCAGTCATAACAATCCCTGGTCCTAAACTGTGATGAATGAAGGATTGTGTCTCATTTACGCCATGCCAAAACAGCCACACGGAGGATTCACAGTGTGGACCTCCGCGAGATCGGCAGCAGATTGAATGAACACATTCTGACATTGGTCAACATTGTATGACATGCTTGTTTTGACATGTTTTCCAGCAGGTGCCAAAAAATAATATTTTTTCTCCACAAAATGTGTCAAAAATATGCCCCTGGACAAATTTAAACAAGCAACGTAATGACATTTTTGTTTGGGGAAGGAGGAGGGTGCATGAAGAAAGTCATTATATGTACAGCAGCTTATTTGTTGTGTGAGGGGATTTTTACATTTATTACATTTATTGGCTTGTTTTTTTAATTGACACTTATACAACCAACCGATAAAAGCATGTGTTTGGAGAGGAGTTTGGACTGAAGAATAAACGTGATCCTCTTTTGTGTTAAATGCATGACTCCTGGTGTTTAAGCTGAGGTCTGTTTTTCTGTCCAGTTTGTCCGCTGTACTTTTTGACAGCATAATGAGTGAAAATGGACACTGAAGTGCAATTAGGCTAAACAATATGGCCGTATGTTTAAACAATCATGCCACAAATTATTTTATACCCCAGATAAACACTAGATTTAGTTATTTTTATAGATTACAAAATTTAAACCAAATGACGGTATCAGCTTTCAAAAATCCATATCGGCCCATACTTAAATTGCTCCACCGGGAATGCTCCACAAAATGGCATAAAACTTGGAAATCTCCACGGAGACAAGGGCGTGACTCCACCAGAGTCTTTTTTTCTAAATAAAATCGCCTGATATCAAATAAAGGAAATACAAACACATTTACATATTTGAGGCTTGTAAAGAAAGAAGGGAGTAAATACATGAATGAAAAATAATTATATTTGCAAAGCAGCAAATTGTACAAAGTGTGTTTTACTGAAATGTTGCGGGGGGGGAAATACTTTGAGTTGTATTTTGGTGGTTTATCTAATTGTGTGTCCACCACTAAAGCCATATGCTATGTTATCTCAGTGGTATTATAGTTTATCGACTTTTAATATATCTTTTGTGCCATGATAAACGACTGGTGCGAGGTGTGCCCTGTGCATGTAGACATACAATATTTCATGTCAAGTTTGGCTATCTGGTGATGTGGTTCACTCTATCTTCCATCACTCAATCCTCAGAGCAATAACCCCCGCACTAAGTTAAATCTGTTACAAGTAAATAAGTATAGAGAATCTTACTGTATGTTCGTAATTGTTCGGGGCTATGTGTAGAATCGCCCGGTGGCTTGCCGGGGTTAGACCTGTCCCCAAATCCAACTTGATGGATGGATGTGCAGTTTGCTGTCAGTGCTAGTTGCTTTAACCGTCATTTTGTTCCAAGGCGGGTCATATTTGATAAATGGTGCCCCTATATTTCGAAGCGGCTCATCGGAGTCCTCGATCACCGCTCGTATTTATAGAGTCAATCATCAAAAGAGCTAATATCTCACTTGATTTCACCCATGATTGCTGCTCAATAAAAGTTCCCCATCTGCTAAAAAGGGGTTTTTCTTTTTTTCTCTCCTTCTTTTTTTTTTTTTACAAGGATATAAAGAATCCAACGCATTCTTTGCAGCCATTTTGAACACTTGGGGTAATTGCCTGGAGGATACAGACATATGCTCGCTGAACCACACAAATAAAATGTGGAAGGAGTTTGTTTAGTAAATTCATTAGATGCTGTCACCTCAGATGAAGTTTTCATTTCATACAAGGCCGTGTTGTAGAAGACGGAAAAACGTTATTTTTAGTTGATAAAAATGTGCAAAATACACTTTCCAGTTTACATTCAGCATGGGTTTGGAAGTTATTTGACTGAATAATGTGCAGACTAGAAATTAGCGTTCAAAATATAAAGTTAAATTGTGAAAATGTTTGAGACTAATTGGATTAAAAGGAGTAATCAGGTCGAATGTGGTCTCCGCTATACTTTGTTAGAGCATTCACCAAAAAAAGAAACATTCACTAATAAAACGTTTTATTCAGTTGACAAAGTTACATTTTCTTATGTCTCAATGGAGATGTGATTAGTTTGCGTGGACTGTTCAATAGTATAGCGCTACACTTATCGATCTAGCATTTATCCGATTGTACGTGTACCCTGAAAAACATGCATTGTTCTTGGATTGTTCTCAACCACAAACGTTACATACTAGTGAAAATGCCAATATTATCACCAAAAATGTAAGTCTCATGTCTTGAATGCCAATAACCAACAATAAAAGACCAACAGTTAAAAGTCCATGGCTCAAAAATAAAAAAATTACACATTTAAGAGGTACTATACGTTTTTTCTTTTCTTTTTTGTAATAATAACTATACTTTTAGCCCTAATAAAGCATGAACAAGCATGTAACTATGGACAAATAACTGAAGACTGATTCAGACTTAGTACTTCATTATTACCCCTTAATTAAATAGTTACTAAGCCTGAATCATCTTAATACACGATGAATTAAGTCTTTGTTAATGCTTTATTAAGGCTAATCAATTAATTAGAGTCTCAATGGAGATTGGAGTACCCGCTTTGTCTGGATTGTTCCACATTGCATTAACGCTGTTGTTCTGGCACCCGCATGGGAGTGAACTGCTCGAATGCAAAACTTTTAAGCTGGAAAGTATTTTGGAAGCCGTAAACATTTCAATTGTTGAATCAGCCATTTGCTTTGCCCTCCTGGAGAAGAAAAACCCTAATATGTTGCATTTAAAGAGTCACAACATTCACAGTTCTGAACCGCGAGCACCTTCGAAAGTTACAGACTTCGCAAAGACTTTGAGTCCAACCCCACACCACCTCTACTTTCAAGACTTAAAAGAGCTATTTTTGTTTTTAGGTTACACTGCTCTTTGAAAGGCCAGTCTCCTCAAATAGACCTCCTTCAGACCCTGTGCACAGTGTTCTGTAAAATCACAAAATGCTAAATAAATCTGAGAACATAGCAATCTTCCAGCCATCACGGCAGCAGACAGGCCCGTATTTCTCCCTAGCGCGCACTAGATTTAATATAGGTGACTGCTTTCTATTGGTTCGGATGGATGGGGACATCGAAAGGGCATCTGGCTTAAGACAACTGACACATCACGACTCGTGCGCATAAATTCACTGTCAGCTGATCGTCACGGAGTCCTTGGCTGCGCATTCGCTTCGGGGTCAACAAAAGCCGCACTAGTCGTAAAGGCCGCTGAGGTCAAAGTCGGCGCTGACCGCTCCGCCAGGGTTCGCCCCCCGCCTGGTTCATAAATAACACCCAGCTGAACCCTCTCGAGAAGCGGTGATAAATATCCCGGCGTAACCCTGAGATGAGTGACCCAGCAATGATGACTGATGCCGCAGCAGGAAGGACCAGTGGAACCGCTATCCATCACTGCCACAGAGTTTAGCCTCTATGTGGTGACTCCCGACTGGCAGCCATTTTGTCATCTAATATTTATACATGTGAAAGATGATTGTCCAAGAACTTTTAGGTGTACGCTCAGTATAAATCTGTTGTTCGCTTAGAATGCGCCGCACTGCTTCTAAAGGCTTTGATTTTGTTTTGCCCTCTCATGGTCTAATGTCTTTTTCTGTGACGTAACCATGGAATTTCGACACTTAAAATGTGAGAATAAATTCGGGACAAGGACAAAGGCATGTCAGATATTCACAAAAATATCAGTCCAGCAATGAATAAATCTACCAGTGGCTCTCAATTTTTTTACACCAAGTACCACCAAAAAATAAATGAATCGGATTTCCAAGTACCACCAGATCTAAATTGGAACTATTTCAGGTCTAAATTTGGGCGAAACCAAGTAGGAATACAACATCGTCACAGTTGTTTTAACTAAGAAATGACTAATGGAAGAGCAGAAATATGAATACAATGTGCGCGAAAATAAGTAAATACTAGAAGTTAAGAAGATTGCGTACCACCAGTGGTACAGTTTGAGAAACACTGACCGACACTAATCCAAATATAGTTAAAGTCAACCAGATACATATTATGCCCCCAAAAAATAAGATCAAATTAATCCTAACTAGAAGCGTGAAGCATAAAACTAGCGTAAATGAAGCTAAATGCTACTCCAGGTATGTTTTTGACGAGGGAACAATTTTAGAACGTGGTTAAACGCTCCAAAAAGTCGATTTGGTATAATCTTTGTCCAAAGACTATTGGTTGCATAGCGTTTGGGAATTCCTGAAACCAGTTTTCAACCTTCCTGGGTTTGTTTGAGAACCACTTCTCTAGGTAACCTGCCAGGAGCGGAGGGCCCTGAAGTGCAGGGCTGGTGGATCTCTAGGCAAATCTTTATTCATGATCTTGGTCCTGATCTGTGTTGCTTACATCGAAACCTCAAGCTACGTCCGGACGCCCGAGTTGGAGACCTGTACATTTGAAGGCCAGACGCCCTGGACGTCCAAAAAATAAATTCACCAGCAGATGCGTGTTCTAAGTGTGTAGAGCACATGCGCAGTGGATTTTTTTATCAGTGCAGGGTTTGTTTTGGTCCTTCTTCCGGGTAGTGCATAGGTACTGGAGCGTAATCTCTGATTGGCTGCTGCCACAATAAAGTTCAGCTTTGTCCAACTTTTCTGCGTCGGACGCTCTAGCCGCTCTGGCCGCCTTGGATGTGCATCCAAAGCGTCCAAGACATCCAACGCTCAAACGGCCATGACGCGCCGCGCCCAATGCTCAAAACGCTCAAAGTGTGATAAGCAGAAATGCTGGACGCCCAGGACGCGTGTCCACATAGACTTTGAAAACTGGACGCTTTGACGCCGTCACAAAAACAGACTTAAATCAAGGCTAAACTATGAACCCCACCCCTAATCAACTGCTTATTATAGGCTGAAATTCTAAGATCTAATTGCATGAGAAGTGTGTATTCTTGTCCAAGGCAAAGTGATAATTAGCCGGCGTTGCATGTCATTTGGGAATAATAAATGTTTTCTATTCAAATTCAATCCCATTCACCTGTAATTAATTCTGCATGTTCCAGATGAATAAGCACGGAGAACGCTGCTGTCAGAACAACTTGTCAAATTAGCACTCATTGACATTAATTGGACGCATTACACCCTGTGGTAATTATTTTTTTTGCGTGTGCTGTTTTGCAAAGGTATTCTAAGGTACGCAGAGATCTTGTACATAGATATGTGGCTAATAGAAGTGCTTCAATGGAACATTTAAATTTAGTTACAACTGAAGAGGCGCTCACAACACGAGTCAGATAAAGAGAGAAAATGCTATTAGCTGCCGACATGCTATAGCAGCTTTGTCACAACTTCAGATATGGGACTGAATTTTAAGTGTCTATATAGTGCTGTTTGTGGATTTTGACTTCCTGTTAACTGGCAACATTTGGATCTCTTATTTTTCAACATTGAAGTCGGATTAATAATTAACAGATCCACCGTTCAATGCTTATGCATTCACATTCACTTAGCAACTCTGCAGTAACACTTTTTCATTTCATTTTTCATTTTATTTTATTTGTACAGGGAAAACCCAATGAGAAAATGTCTATGTTTCATGGGTACACTGTTAAAACACAACACAAAATAACAACAAAACACGGAATACTACAACACAAATAAAACATTCAATAAAATCAACCAATACATAAAAAAACATTTATACAAACAATATGAGATCAAATTATATAAAACAAGTGCATCGGCGCTGCGGGTAGTCCTTGACCAGTGCTTTAAAACCATTAAAAGGCATAAAATGATTTCATTTAAAAAGCCTCTGGGTTTTGTTCCACAGGGAGGGAGCAAAGTTGCTGAAAGCCTTTTTTCCTGTCTCTGTGTTAAAACGATGGGAATGTAAAATGTCCTGAGACCTCAAACTGTGAATACCTGATCTGATGTGCAATAAACTTGATAAATAATCAGGCAAAATGCCAGCTAGAGCTTTATACACAAACAAAAGGCAGTGCTGTTCTCTTCGTGCATCCAATGATTGCCATTCTACTTTAGAATATAATTCACAGTGGTGAGTTCTGTGTCCTTCTCCTGTAATGAACCTTAGAGCTGAATGATAAAACGAGTTCAGAGGTTTTAACACTATTGCTGTAGAATGCATATATATAACGTCACCATAATCTAGAACTGAAAGAAATGTAGCCTGGATTAACTGTTTTCTACAATTAAGAGGGAAAACATTCTTTATTTCTAAAGAAGAATGACAATCTGTCTTTAAGATTATTTGTCAGCTCTTGTACATGTTTGTTGAACGAGAGTTTATCATCGATCCAGATGCCCAAGTATTTGTAATGGGGTACTTGTTCAATCATATTACCATCAAGCCTGAGAATAGATATATTTTTGGGGTCAATAGAGTGTCTTTTGAAGAACAGCATACACTTTTAAAAAAGGTTCCATATTAAACTAAAGAACCAGTTATTTGTTTATAAGCACTTAGACAATTATTTGTAAATGTAGATGTCTCACAATACCATATAAATGTTAATAAGCCATTAACCAAAAACGTGTGTGTGTGTGTGTGTGTGTGTGTGTGTGTTATTAAACCATGTACAGAATGTTTGTAAAAGCATAAATAAGCTGCTTATTAAACTGTTTTATAACCAATTTAGACATACTACAAATGCTTTATAATTACTTATATACAAATACCTAGTGCAGAATGTAAGCATTAAATAACAGGAAACTGTGCGTTTAAAACTGTTAAACGCATGGCTCCTTGTTTATGACATGGAGTATCTTAAACATTATTCAGGTCTCTTTTGCATTTCTATTTTATGTTCCAGAACATAATATGAAGCCTATTTTTGGAAAACCCACTTAAAATACGGAGCGCGATTTACATGTTCAATTTCAATTTAAAAATAAAAAAAAACCCACATTTTGACATTGAAAAACAGGATATGAGCTGTTTTCTACTTTTTGTTTTAAAAAACTAAAACAAAAAATGAGAAATTTGTTGTTTTCCGATTCTGGATTTCCCAATTTATAACAAAAATGAAATGGCCTGCAGGTAAATGTACCGTTCAGGTTTTGCCAACTGATGTCAAAATTTGGTTTCATTCTGTGACACGATACTTATGGTATGATATGGATGACATAGAGAGAAGAAGGCCAATGTGCACAGGATTACTGACAGAAACATGAATGAAGACAAATACAACTCCAGGTGACAAAGGAACAATGTTATTAAAGAGCTCAAAAAGTCAGAAATGTACTCAGTTTTGGGAATGCCGCATATTTTGGCATTAACCAGGCAGGCAGGACATCTCGAGCACAATTGAATTATGTCTTCTTAATGTACTAAACATTTGCCGAGAGTTTTTGTTCTCCTCTTCACATGTTGTTTACGCCAACCAGAGAAGCTGAGTCAGCAAGAATGACTAACAGACGTTTAGCTTAGCAGGAGGGCAGCAATTAAATCTGCACACCGAACAATAGCCGGGATAGCTCACGTCAGCAAGTGTAAGCACAATGAAGCACACAACACAACACTTTGATACTCTTAATTTTGGCCATTTTTGCTTAATTATGTTTTCGGGGCTTGACACTTGAAGTTGCATTACTTTACTCCCCCTTCAAAGGCATCGTACACATTTCTTGAAGCAGAAGACAATATATATATATATATATATATATATTATATATATTATATATATATATATATATATATATATATACAGTATCAGACAAGATAAAATCACCTTATTTGTCCCACAATGGGGAAATTCTCGTGTTGCAACAAAGGGTACAGAAACAGATTATGCACAGTATAATAATAAAACAGATAGTTAACTTAGAAAAGAAAATGCTTATAAAAAAGTATATTATTTATTTATAATTGTTTATTTGTATATGTATATATATATATATATATATGTGTGTATATATATATATGTATATATATATATATATATATATATATATATATAGCACTAGCTAATTTGCAGGGAGTTGTTGAAATGTCCATGATGGTTACCCCTTTTGTTGGCTGACAGTTGAAATACATGCAGGTAATTTAACGTGCATCATGCAACATCTGGTCTTAATGGAGTATAGCAATCAACATGGTCAATAGGTTTTCAATGATAGATTTTACATTTTTTTGCAAAAGCAAAACCTACCTTGAAAAACCGTATTATTATAACCTTTATTTATACAGGGAGGGCACTGAAGAGAAAGCTCTCCTTTGTTTACACAACAGAAAGATAAATAAATATACAATAAAACATTCAAAAAAACTTAATACAATTAATAAAATCAAACAAAGAACACACTTACACATATAAAATAATTAAAAAAAAATAGAACAAAAGCACTGGCATAGTGGGGTCATTTTTAACCAGAGCTTTGAATTCATAAATTACATAAAATTATTTAATTATTTTTTTTAAAAACCTCTGGGTTTTGTTCCACAGACAAAATAGCTGAAGACTTTTTTTTAAATTATTATTAATTCTGTGTCAACTGGGTGCAACTCTAGTTTAAAAATGTCCTAAGATCTCAATTGATGAATACTTGATCTAGTGTTCAGCAAACTTGATAAATAAATAATAAACAATGAGACCCTTATAAACAAACAACATGCAGCGCTGTTCTCGTTTTTCCCCGAGTGATTGCCATCCTACTTTGGAGTATAAGTGACAGTGGTGACTTCTGTATCCTTCTCCTGTATTGAACCTTAAAAACTAAGTTCAGAGGTTTTGCTGTTGCTGTAGAATGCATATTTATAATGTCACCATAATCTAGAATTTAGAGAAATGTAGTCTGGATTAACTGTTTTCTACAATTAAGAGGAAAACATGTTTTATTTCTAAAGAATGTCAGCTCTTGTACATTGTTTGTTGAAAGAGAGTTTAACATCGATCCAGATGCCCAAGTATTGGTATTGGCACAACTTGTGCTCATATGGTATATGGAGTCTTATTGTGAGTATATGGCAGGCCAAGTCAACTTAAAGCCCACGATCTATCTTCCAAATGTCAAAAAATATATATTTTCTCTTGTTTACTGGTTTAAATCTAGGTTATGACTAATTTATATTTTTAGTCCTGGTTTTGTCCACATTGAATTCTGCTTTAATCCTGGTTCGGTCCTGGTTTAGACCTGGTTCAATTCTGAGTTAGTCCTGGTTGAGACCTGATCGGTATCTATAGTCTTTTTTTATTCTGGTTCAGTAATGGATTGGCAATTGTGTACAACTGGTAAAGGATTTGGCATTTCGTTTTTTCACCACAAAATCTAAAATAGCATTAGAATTGTATAATTATTGAAACAGATCCAGTTACCCTAGTTTCTGCTAAGCGTGCTCTGGCCTTCGGGAAAATTTCGTTGAACAGCCCTGATCTGTCCTCTCCACAGATCTGACTCTAGTAATGACTGTTACCTGCACCTGTTAACGATTTACACTGACTTTACAACTCTCTCCCAAAATTAGGATTTGAAAACCAAAGACACTGTATACCAAGCCTTGCATAGACTGTGCGGAGGAGGCAAGAGTTCGAGTGTTATGCTGTTAGTGTATCGGCAATCCCAGCCTTGGTAAATGCAGTGGAGCTTGCTCAGATAAGCGGCTGTCATTTGGAATGCCGCTATCTGCTGACAGTTTGTAGGGCTCAGCGGAAAGGCTGTGTGATGCCGGCTTGCTTAACAGAGGACGGATTTTTTTTCTCTGTTATCAAGAGTTAGGAGGACAGACTGACAAGCAGCCCATGTAAAAAGCAATAGGGTCAGAGTCAATCAGGCTACGTCTACTGCAACAAACTATAAAGTGGATTGAGGTAAAAGGTACTCGCAGAGCAACAAGGTCTTAAAATCATGCATTATTCAGGTTTCTACTCCCACTACCGCTCTTATACACTGCAGCTATGGTATTTCTCATCGATAACTTAGCATAATGTGTATGTAAATCAAAACAATATCACAATCTGGACACAAGATTGTAGCTAAAAACTATGGTTGCTTGCGCTAAAGCGTATTATCAACACAATTAAGGCAAGTTGGGGACTGAAATGAAGGTGAACTCAAAGGAGCTTCTTGATAGGGTTGTTTCAATATCAATAACTAAATCGCAGATACCTCATTGTTGTCAAGTATTGTATCAGTGAAGGTGAGTGCCTAGTTGACGAACAGTAGATGCAAGCAGCCACTGTTGATGGTCTGTGCTAGCGACAACGCCAAGAGTAGCTCTTAACACTGTAGAGGCTGTGCAGACTTGAATATAGAATAATACTGATAATGACATTGTACTTACTAATGATGAGTTAGAGTTTCCGCTTCAATACTTTAATTCATCCATTCAAATTGAAGTGGCCAAATGAATGCCAGAAAGACAGGATCCATTGGCTAATCCACCTGTCAATCACGCCCATCTGAACTCGTGGAGATGAGAACGGTGACCAAACTAATATCAATCTGTATAAAAAGTACAGCGAGATATCATTCTGGATTTTAACAGCACAAACACAGACTTTGTTCATTCTGCATAATTAGCCTCTTGCTCTGAGGATGAGCATCTAATTTTTTTTTTACAGCCCTTGCTGTTGTTTTTAATCCACACATTGTGTTATTGGAGAGGTACTCGGTATCAGCAGCTACTCTGAGGCTTAGTATCAGTAGCAGGTCGGATTCTATGAGACAGTATGGGAACAAACTACTACTTGTGTTAACCAGAGGATGGATTTGTGTTCCAGTGGGTTTTACAACAAAGTGTAAACAAAGTGTGGGAAGCAGTCAACAACTGGATTAAAAGAGAAAAACAACAAAATACCATACATTATTGGAGAAAATTATCGAGTTCTTGCAGGGTTGGACTGTATAGCCTCTCGGTGGAGGGTGAATGCTTTCCAACTCCATCCCTGTTACTCATCATGCATTAAAAACAAAACTAAAAGCACATTCTAAACTTCTTTGTATTGAAGCTATTACAGAAAAGTGTCTGACTTGCATAGTCCCAAATGCCGCAGAGGGAACGGGCCATAGCTCCTGCCCCACATTTGACCTCACTCTACAGGGAAACCACAGGGTTGTAGAGATCATGCGTTTCCCTGTACGGCGGAGTCCTGTTTAGCATAACAATGCTGTGGACGCGGTCGGGGCACACTGGTGGCTGGCTCTCTCCAAGGCTGGAGTTGCGCTTCAGGCTGCAGAGCGGGTACTTGGTTCCATGGGGGGCTGATGCAAAACCCAGCTGTGGAGCATCAACAGCAACAAAGACTGCAAAAAGCTCATAGGCAGCCAGGAGTTTTTTCTGTCATTTATGGAACGGATTCTCACTGGGAAACCGAGGTGTGAAACATTATTGTTGAAATGCATAAAGTAGCTGAGTGTTGCACTGGTGGCACTTGTAACAATGTATGGACCAAGAAAGGTCTTCTACAAATGCAGCTTTAACAAGTTTCCAACAAAATATACAAGTATGATTGGAGTGACATGTAAAAGAAAAGTAAAGACATTATTAAATTACAAATTCAGCTGATACTATACGGGATTCCTGCATTTAATGAGGCAGGTCAGGCTAGGTACAGTATTGGTTGTTTTCAGATTATAGAATTTTATGTCATAGAACCAGAAAAAATATCCAAAAGGTAAAATCCCAGATGTTGAATCTGATCATTTGTGATGGGGCCCTAGAACTCACACAACAATTACAACAGTAGCCGTCATCTATATTGAATATTATTGGCCTATAGAATGTTTGTAACATTATCTGAAACCTTTGCATTTTGTAATATAACATTCTAGAATTTGGTGTCTTAATTCCCAATGTAGGGCAGGAAATTTACAGTATTTGAACCGCAAAATATAATTTTTCCTCTCGGCTTGAATGCTTTATTTGACAGGGCAGCTAGCTATAGCATGAAAAAATAGTGCAGATGTGTTCATATTCATTAATATGTGTAGATAATATATAGAACTTTGTTTAACCGAGATACTGCTATGCATATATGTAATATTCTGTATGTATAAACGCAACTACAAGGAATGAGAGAACTGACTTGGGTGTGGGAGTTTGTTTTTGTATTCTTTGTACAGAGGCCCACTTGTCACAAAGGGGGAAGAAGCATTTCTCCTCAAAGTATTTTTATTTCAACCAAATAGAATTTGTTCCTACAATTTAGCCAAAATGTTCCCACGATTTGGCTAATTTGTTCCTACGATTTAGCCAAATCATTCCCACAAATTAAAAAATGTATGTTGTGTTATAAGACATCTGCAATCGTCTAAATGAGGCCTGTAGTCTACGAGCTGGGCACAGATGGCAGTGGAAAATATAGGCAGACGTAGTTAATTTAAGCCAATTTATACAATTGATTTCACGTTTTTTCCGCTGCTATCTGTGCCACAGCTCGTCGTCTTACAGGACTCGTTTAGCCGAATGCGGACAACTTATAGCACATAGTAACCAATTTTTATTAATTTGTTGGAGAGTTTTGGCTAAATTGTGGGAATAAATACAATTTGGTGGGCCACAATTCAGAAATACTTGTCCCCAATGTCACCAGGGGGCCTCCGTAATATTGTTTATTGATACTGTACACCTCCAGAGTCTCGCTCTAAACTGTACACCCCGAGTCTCGCTCTAAAACCGAGAAATTCAAGTTAGAAATCTGGGGGTAAAAGTGGACTCAGACTTGAACTTTAACTGCCACGTCAAATCAATAACATCAGCAGCTATTTACCATCTAAAAAACATTGCCAAAATCAAAAGTATAGTGTCTAAACCAGACTTGGAGAGACTTATCCATGCGTTTGTCTCTAGTAGATTAGACTACTGTAACGGCCTGCTCACTGGCCTCTCCAAACGAGCTGTTAAAACAGCTGCAGTACATCCAGAACGCTGCTGCTCGGGTCTGACTAGAACCAGGAAGTACGATCACATTAGTCCTGTGCTCAGGTCTCTGCATTGGACATGTTAGCCATATGAACCATCTCGGACTCTCAGGGACCGGCCTCCTGCTGGTGCCCAGAGTCAGGACTAAACATGGGGAATCTGCGTTTCAGTTTTATGCAGCTAAAATCTGGAACAATCTGGATGTGAGACAGGCCTCTACTCTGGCAGTGTTCAAATCTAAGCTAAAAACGGTTTTGTTTGGCTGTGCATATGACTGAAATGATTTTCTTTGCACTCTTCTTTTATGTCTTGAACTATTTGATGGACAGCCTGAAAATGGCACCTTTAAATTTCTTTAAATTAAGGTTTTGTGATTTCTGCCATGTCTTTGTGAGTTTAATGCATTTTTTCCTGTTGTGTGAAGCACTTTGAATTGCCTTGTGTAC
Source organism: Chaenogobius annularis (assembly GCA_015082035.1). Lineage (NCBI taxonomy): Eukaryota > Metazoa > Chordata > Actinopteri > Gobiiformes > Gobiidae > Chaenogobius > Chaenogobius annularis. The sequence goes on along the minus strand of BJKM01000372.1, from coordinate 412,063 downwards.
GAATTGTGCTCTACAAATAAACTTGCCTTGCCTTGCATTGTTTGCAGTGGAATGTTGTTGATTTTTGATAACTACATTGATATTGCCTCATAGTTTTTTGTTCATTTTTACATCAGGGATTAGGTCCAAAAGACTAAAACATAATCCTTTATTGTGTCCCTTGGAAAATAATGTTAACCCGGAACCCTTGAATATCTTCCATCCAAAAGCACTTCTAAATAAACCATAATATTCCAATAAAACAGAAAAATATATTTAGTGTTTGTTTGTTTTTTTGACACAGCACATTTTAATTTGCTAGGAACAACAAACAACACAACCAGATCTGTATGCTGCTCTAAAATTCACCTATTGCATTGCAGAATTTGTCTGATTTATACATGTACTGATTGTATAAACACCCTGTTTAAAAACTCAAGAAACTGAAATTCAAAGCCTGAGTTGTTGACAATGGAAGGCTTTTCATGGCTTGGAGGAGGAGATATTAAACTCCAGGTGAACCCAGCGTAGAGGAACCTTCTCTCCCTCACTTCATTAATGCTACACTTACTAAAGCCATTCACTCCTTTGAGTAGTCACTTGAGATGTACAAGTATTTAAGTATGTAATGGTAACTCTTTTCTTTTTTTGACCGTTGGATAAGGAGGCTGTTGAAATACTGAAACGTGGCCTGGGGACTATAAACCAAGACGAGGGGGCCTATTTACTTTCATGCACTTGACAAATTGGACTGCAGATGGCGCTGTCGCCCCTCTGTTGAAAATAATCTCTTAGGAAAAACCTCTCGTAAAAATAAACCTGAACCTGATGAACCCAGAAGGGCATCAGATTTAAAACCGGTGTCAAATCTGGGGCTGTGCAGTTGATATTTGAGATTGGTATTATATCATTTCTGATCCTCTTTTTTTAACCGAGATGTCTAAAGCCTAGTCAGTAAAAGCAGAAACATTTTTGATTGTTTTTTTGTCATATCACCCAGTCCTAGTTCTTTCAGTATTTCTGCCTCATGATATTTTTAAAGCATTCGGGATGTGCAAAATGAAGGAAAAGCAGGAACTATAGGACTATTTATTGATGAAGTAATAACTGTCGCCGACTTTATCCACTGCCAGCTTCAGTGGAGGTAGGATTAAAAACGTTTCAACTTCTGCCAACTCCCTTTTGAACATACAGAAATGTATTGACTGTATTCATCAATTATTGACTATGTAGCATTATGAGTTATGTATTTTATAATGATGTATGCATTTTATAACTTTTTATATGTTCAGAATAAAAGTAATCAAATCAAATCAATGGAATTCAAGCCTCAATCACTAACGGGGTGAGTACAATGCTGAACATTTAGCTCCAAACAAGCTGTGATGATGTTACAGTAGCACTCGTACTATTATAGAAGTAACAGAGTAGTATTTTTAGTGGCTTTATGATAGAGGTGAAAGTAATAAGAGTGTAGGAACTCCTAATACGCACAATATCATACTTTCAATACGTATTGTTCTGTAAGCTATATAAGTATTTGAACTATTTTTAAAAAGTAGAAAAAGCTTCAATTGTAGCAATCTGGACACTATTTTAGAAATGAGAGATTACACAGATTTATTTCTAAAAAGTGGAAAAAAAACTAAATTTGTCTTCATCTAGGTTTGTTTTAAATGACTAATTATATCGTTATAAACTCCTATAGGTTAAGCTTAAGCAAAGCTATTGTGGAACATTATAGTGGGAAAAATAATAGAGGAAACTTTCAATTACAAATTAAGGTTGATCCAACTCTATATAGCAGTACGTATTAATACCTCTTGCTAGCTCACGACGACCTTAAGGTTAAACAGATAAATAGAAATTATGATCACAATCTATCACTTTGATATTCCTCTAATTGCATCGCATTGGAGAGGCAAATTAAGCTAGCGACTACTTCACTAGCCCATTTGTCAGCGAGAGAATGGCACTTAAGAATCTGACCTAGCTGACGAATTGCCCCTGCTCTACAGTAAGACTCAAATTGTCCATCATTGCAATGAAGTCGGCGACAGGTACAGCGCGGCTTGAAGACAAAGCAAATGAATCCGTTTGGCAAGTGCATATGGGAATGACCTTGACTAAAGAAGACTACGATAAAATGGCTACCCAAGATCCTGTCGCGTCTACTCAGCATCTGGTACAAAATCAAGGACCATATCGGCTTTCCAACGCTTACGAGGTATATCGCCAAATCCCTTCTGGCAACGCTGTCATTCATAAAAAGATTCAATATAGATGAGTTTATTGAGTCCTGGGAGGACAACAGTGGCTTTGATCTTCCATATTTTCAATTTGGAGATAAGACAAAAAGACAATATGGGTTTTATAGTGCACTGAAATGGAGCATAATTGTCCAGGCTGGCTCTGAAATTGCAGGCTTTTTTGAGGGGAAAAAATACAGGCGGTGTGTGTGAAAATGTCTGTGAACAAAAGTGTATATTACTTTTGCAAGTACCAAAGTTGATAGCATAGCAGTATATGAAGTATTTGAAAAATTTTGTTTCTCAACATCATTATAATGGTACTTACAAGACTCTCCAGTCTGCAACCACAGGTTAGTCAATAGAGTAGGGCTATGAATCAAATTTCAATTAAATTGCGATCCAATAGGTCCTTTTCACTGCAGCCACGTCAAATCAATAACGTCAGCAGCTTTTTACCATCTAAAAAACATTGCCAAAATCAAAAATATAGTGTCTAAACCAGACTTGGAGAGACTTATCCATGCGTTTGTCTCTGTAACTACTGTAACGGCCTGCTCACTGGCCTCTCCAGCCTCTCAAACCAGCTGTTAAAACAGCTGCAGTACATCCAGAACGCTGCTGCTCGGGTCCTGACTAGAACCAGGAAGTACGATCACATTAGTCCTGTGCTCAAGTCTCTGCACTGGCTCCCTGTGGCTCAGAGAATAGACTTCAAAGCAGCTCCGCTTGTATACAAGTCTCTCCATGTTCCTAGGAACAAAGTACATCTCAGACATTTCAGTGCCATATGAACCATCTCGGACTCTGAGGACCTCAGAGACCGGCCTCCTGCTGGTGCCCAGAGTCTGGACTAAACATGGGAATCTGCGTTTCATTTTATGCAGCTAAAATCTGGAACGCCTTCCTGAAGATATGAGACAGGCCTCTACTCTGGCAATGTTCAAATCTAAGCTAAAAACTGTTTTGTTTGGCTGTACCATGTGACTGAAATGATTTTCTTTGCACTCCTCTCATTTATGTTTTAAACTATTTGACGGATAGCCTGAAAATAGCATCTTTAAAATGTCTTTAAATCAAAAGGTTCGAGGTGCAAAGGCCGACGTCTAGGGACAGTCAAATATGGGAAAGAATCAATCTAAAAGCGATGTGCCCATCCCGGAGACATCTGTTACGCTAGCAATGTCAAATAAATATGGGAGAAGAGTGTCTGGAGTGCCTGCCAGTGTGGTCCAATAGATCTGGTTTTCCATCTGGAAGCACAGACAAAATGTATGATTCATGTCAGCAAAATGTAATTAAAATTGAATGAAAGGAAATGAAGGTTTTGTGATTTCTGTCGTGTCTTCGTGATTTTAATGCATTTTCTCTGTTGTGTGAAGCACTTGGCCTTGCGTACGAATTGTGCTCTAAACTTGCCTTGCCAGATTATTTCAGTTTGTGTTTTGTTTAACATTCTTGCTTACATTTAATGTATGTTAACTTTAGCTTAGAGAACAACTTTCTTTTAAAAATATAGATTTCCTCAGCTGAAGTATTTCCATGGCACTTAAAGGTCTTAACATGCTGCCTGTGATGAACCATCTGTAACTGGTGCTCCGCTTTGTGTTAATTAATTATTGATTTATTTTAGTGAGACTAAGGAATGAATGGAGCAGGAAGTGGAGCTCCGTATTTTTATTTTTGTTTGATGTTTGGTTGGAGAGGCGACATGGCAATCACTCATTCACACACCACATAAGGTGGATGGAGTATCTTGCCCAAGGACACGACAGTAGTATGTCCAGGTTTTAGCTGGGATATAAACGCCAACCTGCACACAATGTTGAAAGAAAGTAATGAAAGTTACAGGAGCTTTTGGAAGATCAAACACATGGAGAGTGTTCTGCATTCATCATCAATAATCAAATGTCCATTATACCGTATGAGTGTGTGTATGGAGTTGTATTCTACATGTAGTCATTCACCATACAGTGAACAGTACTTTTTGACCCTGCTTCTGACGCTGCTAAAGTCAAGCATATTTCATTTGTGACAGCCTCTGTGGTTTTATTGGACAATTACTTAAATAAATGATGTCCCGGGAAAGTGCATCAGAGGTGTCACATCTTGAATGTCATTGGCAGCAGACTTGCATAAGAGGGGGAAAAAAATCAATGTGTTATGAAACTTGGCAGACTCTCCCTGCATTAGCTGTGACAGAAGTCACAACTGCCTGGAGGTAGGAGTTTGAAGGTCAGTACACCAGAGATAATAGGGCTAACAAGACAGCAATATAGCTTGTTGCACATTTGTTAAAATTGATATGATTTGTTGCTAAAAATATTGGAAAAGCAGTCAACTGCATACGGCTTTTTAGGTCAAGTACAAGGCTCTTTCAGTTCGAGAATTTTCTAATAAGGATTACATTGGTGATTTGATGATTTGTATCATCTGCAGTTAATCAATATTAACAAGAAGAAGAACAGTTCAACCACAATGCAAATGGCGTTTACAGTGCAGATTTGCAAAGACAAGAGCAGTTCTTCAAAATATCCTTAGGCTTATACGGCCTAAGAATAGCACAATGGTTAGAGAGCTTGTTCAGCAACTAAAAAGTTGTTTTGATCCTGCTCCAACCAGTGAATGCGATTTTTGTGTTCTTGGGAACACTTCCCCCACCTTACACATGCATGTAGGGTTGAGCAAGTGGTTGTTTGTGGTTGGAGTGGCCAATGTCGCAGATTAGCAGTTTCACTTCCATCAGTCTAGCCCAGGGCAGCTGCAGCTAGTGAAGAGTATATGAATGAATGTAGCGCTTTGAGAAGGACTATTTTTCCTACATAAATTATTAAGTGTAAGTATGTATTTGAAATTTATTTGAACACAAAGTACTACTGGGAATAGGGGAAGTCCTTACCCTTGAGGGAACGCTATTGTACTTTTTTTTTTGTGGTAAGAAAACCTATGGCAAGTGGAAATCATGCAAACACAGAAAGGCAACACCCTGCCCTTAAAATAATATGCCTAAATATGGAATGTTATACGCATAATGAAAAAAAGGCTGAATTTTCACATCAAGGTTGGGTCCTTGAAACATAACCAATGACTTGCCAAAGCAGAAAATGAGTTGTCCTTGCTATTCACTAAAATTAATTTGGGACATTTCAACAACCAGTAACCTACTAAAAATGAGAAAAAGAAAGAACTGAACACCAGCGAATTTTAATTTGGTACAAGCCCCATGTGTGAAGTTTCACCTGTAAACACAAACTGATGAAGGATGAGGGAGATTCTAATTTAGAAAGTCATTCAAACCATTGGTGTTCAATTTTAATCTGAGTTACAAGATTATTATTAGTTTTCATCTCATAAACAATGGTAAAATACAAGGAGACAGTGTTCAATTAAATAGAACTTGAAACAAGGGGTGATAAATGGCATGGAAAGTGACTTGTTTTGTACAGTCATTTTAGATACAACAACAACAACAAAAAAGGGAAATTATAACTCTGTAAGTAGATACACTTTTAATGGAGGAGGAGAGGAGAGACAGTGAATTTATGACTTGAGATGTGATTGAAGCAAAAGTAGCAGGCTGAGATATAGCAGACAGTTACAGACATGAGGCACAAGCAATCCTACATAAGCAAAAATAAATTTCCAAAGGATTGACTGGGAAATGTGAGGAAAAGACCTGGAGCTCTGCCTGATCTGTGTCACACAAACAAACTTGGAGCGGGACTTTAGCTCTGTTCGGGTTCATTCTTTGGCTTTTATGGATTTACCCCACAACCTGCCTCACATTTACGAAACCTGTCCCACATGAGCCCCACCTTCCCTACATGTGCACGACATGCCCCCATAACAGTGTATTGTAAAGCTGATACTTGTGGAGGACAGCAGTAGAACGGAATGAATGATATGGCCTGTATATATTAGTCAGCATTTAGTTGAATGAGAACCATTCGGGAACAACAGTCCCATATATATCCCATATAACAGAAGGAGGCAAGTCCACGGGGCCAAAAGTCCAGTCCAAACAATGTTCTTCACTCATGGTTCAAAATCAAATTAAGACCCAGTGTGTAACTTTTTTTGCAATAAATGTAAACTAAAATAAAAGCATGTTGGTGTTCTTTTTCACACTGAATTGTGAGTGGGCTTGGATCTCCACAAACCTGACTCCTATTTGGCCAAGAGTAGGAGTCCCACCTTTATCAGATACATCAGATAGATTTGCAGACCAATGCCTTACCTACATTGTTAGGGGAGAGGCACATCATGGACTTGAGAAAAGTTTAAATAATTGGAAATGAGGATCATAAACACTAATGTTGGATTAAGGAGGCCATTGAGACCCGGAAACCCACCCACAGGACAGTAAACAGAGATGAGGGGAGCTATCACCTTTCAAGGACTTGGGATACTGTCCTGGAGAAGTCCATCTGCCGGTGGTAGGGAGGAGAATGGGGACAAAATCTGTAAATCAGCCAGCAAGACACGTCACCCTCTCCTGGGCAAGGATGGTGAAGCAATCCGATGTCAGATGTCAATGTTGAAAACACATTGTTTAAATTTTTTTTGAAATGACCCAAAATAGGCTATGTGCTATAAATTCTTAAATAAAATATAGACAATACATAAAAATGGAGAAACTGATAAAAAAAACCATGGTGCTGCAATACAATTATAGCTAAATGAAACACTTTAGGAGTTAGTTTGTAATGAGTATACCCACGATAGTTATTGGCCCCCAAAGATTAATGTTACATTTATGAAAAGTCTAGCCAAGCACAAAATCATTACAAACAGCTGCAGATGGTTTTCTGTTTTCATACATCTCAATTATTTTTACTCTTGTATTGACAAACATAAGCAGTTACAAATTCCAAATTAAATATAACTTTGTAAGCATCCCTATTATATCCTCGATGGTATTTGCTGATCTATTATCTGCCTGCAGGTATGTTAGCGGCGCACTTAGCTGTGTTGTACGCTATTTAAAGAGGCAAGACTCAAAGACAATCCATCATGGAGCCGCCAGCCTTCAGTGCTAATCAGAGGAGGAGCCCAAGCATGAACCCGGCCGCAGTCCTCTGATCACACTAAAGACTCTACTTCATTAGGAAATACCGGCATCACATTTAAATACGCATCAGTTTTGTTTAGCGGGATTTGTAAATGTGGGGGAAAACATGTAGAAAATTTCTTTACAGTCAAATTTTAACATATTATTGTTTATTATCTACAAAATGAATTCAGGTAATAATAATAATGGTAGTAAATGTGTCATGTAATGCTTTATTTATTCAGACATGTTGACAAGTTTGTGAAAGACAAATTGGTAGAAATGTGGCTTCTGTTCAAATATTTATCAAATATACCATAAAAATAATATTGATATTACACCAACTGCATACGTAGTTGGTGAGGTCTGCCAAATTCACAATGCTTTATTGCATTTATTGCATCCATGGCCTACTATTTAACAGAAAACATTGACATAGCTTCCTTTTTGCTTCTTGGTGACCTTTGGGAAAAGAATTAAACATATAAACATCCTTATCTGTGAAATACATTGGAAAACGGATTACATTTTCAGATTTTCAAGCTGAAGCTGTAAATACGCAAATTGAAAAAGTCTTGTATTTCACACTCCAATTACTGCAAAGCTAATTAACGTGTGCTTGCCCATGCTATACTTTTAATCAAGAAATACCGGGTTCTTTTTGCAAATTATTTCCTTCTCGCTAACAGCAATAGCAATTGTATTCATATCCCCCATGCTATTCATTCTATCTCATTAAATCAGAATCAGAATCAGAAAAAGGTTTATTACCATTGCCAATGGACAGAATTCACAAACATAGGAACTTGCTTTGGTGATTCAGTGCAATGTAAAACAATGATAAAACAACATACATGAAATCAAAAGAACCAATTTAAATCTACTATAGGATAAAGAAAAAAAAAAAAGGTGTACCATGTATGCAGTTTTTACAGTAAAGTGTACAGTTGTAGTGCAGAAAGTGAATAGTGCAGTGAGTGATTGATTATATTGTAGTTAAAGCGACAGATGTTTAAGAAGTCCTAATGAATTCAACGGCAGAGGGGAAGAAGCTGTTCTTGTGGCGGGAGGTTCTGGTCCGGATGGACCGTAGCCTCCTGACTGAGGGGAGGGGCTCAAATAGTCCGTGTCCAGGGTGAGAAGGGTCAGCAGTGATCCGACCTGCTCGTCCCAGAGCCCTGGAGACGTACAGGTCCTGCAGAGATGGAAGTCTACAGCCGTCTGCAACCTTCTCAGCAGAACGCACAATGCGCTGAAGTCTCTGTTTGTCCCTGGCTGTGGCTCCAGCGTACCACACGGTGATGGAGGAGGTGAGGATGGACTCAATGATGGCTGTGTAAAACTGCACCATCATCTGCGCTGACGGCTTGGCTTTCTTTAGCTGCCGCAGGAAGTACATCCTCTGCAGAGCCTTCTTGATGAGGAAGCTGATGGAGGGCTCCCACTTGAGGTCCTGGGTGATGGTGTTGCTGAGGAAGCGGAAGGATTTCACAGTGGTGATGGGGGAGTCTGTCATGGTGAGGGGGGGCTGGGACTTTCCCGAAGTCCACGATCATCTCCACTGTATTCTGGGCATTGAACTCCAGGTTGTTACTCCTGTACCAGGATACCAGCCGGTCCACCTCCTTCCTGTAGACAGACTCATTCCTGTCCGAGATGAGCCCGATGACGGTGTTGTCGGCCGCAAACATGATCAGTTTTACGGAGTCGTGGCTGGAGGTGCAGCAGTTTGGGTACAGGGAGAAGAGCAAAGGAGAAAGTGCACAGCACTGTGGAGCTCCTGTGCTGTGAGTCTGAGACATTTTTCCCCAGTCGCACGCACTGCCTCCGGTCCGTCGGGAAGTCAGTGATCCACCTGCAGGCGGAGTCAGGCACGTTGAGCTGGGAGAGCTTGTCCTGGAGCAGAGCAGGGAGGATGGTGTTGAATGCAGAGCTGAAGTCCACAAACAGGATCCTGGCGTAGGTTCCCGGGGAGTCCAGATGCTGCAGGATGAAGTGGAGTGACAGGTTGTTGATGACAACAGCTGTGTAGACAAACTGCAGGGGGTCCAGCAGGGAGGAGGGGAAGGACTTGAGGTGGGGCAAGACCAGGCATTCCAATGATTTCATGACTACAGACGTCAGGGCCACAGGCTTGTAATCATTAAATCCAGTGATCCGGGGCTTCTTGGGGACAGGGACAGTGATGGACGACTTGAAGCTGGCTGGGACGTGGCATGACTCCAGGGAGGTGTTTACAATGTCTGTGAAGACGGGGGACAGCTCTCCTGCACAGTGTCTTAAGGTGTCGGGAGAAACACTGTCTTGTCCAGTAGCTTTTCGGAGGGTGGATTTTCGACTGTCTGTTTACATCCTGTTCCTGAACTGAGAGAGTGGTGGGGGAGGTAGTGGGGACCGGGGTTGGGTTGGCAGAGGTGACCACCATGGAGTTTCTCATCCAGTTGCTTGTCATCTCTCGCATGGGGAGCTCTGGGCTTGTAGTTGGTGAGAAGCCGGAGCCCACGCCACACAGAGGCGGGGTTGTTGTCATAGAAATGCTGCTTCAGACGCTTATTGTACTGTGATCTACCGCTCGTCACCTCTTTGCTAAATGTGGGTTAGGGTTTCTCTTCATCCTCTACACTGCAGACCTCAGACACGACATGAGTCTCACCCCCTGCATGACACTGTCCGCTCTGGAGAGCAGCTTCAGTGACAGACTGATCCACCCTCGCTGTGTGAAGGAGAGGATTCGCAGGTCTTTCCTTCCTGCTACTGTCAGACTTTACAACAAACACTGTTAGTCCTGAACGTGTCATTTAGCTTTCATAATCATGTGCAATACTGCTATACTTCTGTGCAATATTTTCTGTCCATATGACAGCTGTAAATAAGACTTTAGTATTTTCTCTTTTTCTAAGTTATCTGTTTTTATTATTATACTGTGCATAATCTGTTTCTTTACCTTTTGTTGAAACACTGGAATTTCCCCATTATGGGACAAATAAAGGTGATCTTATCTTATCGTATTAGCTTAAATGTTCCTGGGTATGGCATTACACTTCATCAGCCATGGAGACGAGCGTCAGATCTATGGTGAGGCAAGCCCACTTACAGTAGGAGGGTGAATTTGTACCCCGTGTGACCTGGGTGGGGTGGAGTCTCATTTCGTTCTGTAATTTATAAAATAATCTATTTCCAATTCAGATTTTTTTGGGAAACCTGATGGTAAAATAATAAGAAAATAAAATTGCCTTTGTTGATTTTTATGTAAAACTTGTTAGTGTTGTTAGCGTCACGTAAGCCTACGCGGTTTGGTAGGTATGTGTGAAAAGTCACATAGTGGACCCCTAATATTTTAAATCATCAGCAGGCAACACCAACTATCCTTGCTATACACGCGTCTATGTTTAATTATTGCTTAGTGTTATTGACCATCTGTAAAAGGGTAATTTTGTCAGAGAATTGATTCAGTTTAATGACACAATTAGTCCAGCTTTATTTAATTAAAAGTGTTAGGAGATCTCCATTTAGATGTGAGTGTTCAATATCAGGTATCGCCTACTGCATCTTTTGGTTCAAAGCAGGGCCCCTGACCTTTTCAAGCCTATAATATATAACAGCAACATTCTAATTCCTTTTCCAGTTTGACCTGTGAGGACCTATGCCTCTGGGTCAGAATGAAAGCTTAAAAACAAACAACATTAGCAAAGCAGATGAGTGGAGATGCGGCTGGATGATAGATAAATCCATGCACTAGGTTAAAGGGGAGGGGGGCCTGTGTAGTTTTGCTTGAAAACAGGCAAGGTAGTTAAATCTGTGTTGTTTTTAGCAAAATGTGTAGTACAAAAAGATTGAATATCACTTACAGCTGCATTATACAGTTTTCAAACAGCAAACTACATTGAATAGAAATATAAATGCCACACTTTTGTTTTTGCCCCCAGTTTTCATGAGCTTAACTCAAAGGAATGAAACTTCTTCTATATACACAAAAGACCCTTTACTCTAAAATACTGTCCAGAAATCTATCAAAATATGTCTTACTGAGCAATTCATATTAATAATCCATCCACCTCACAGGTGTGTGATGAGAGAGCATGAATAGTGTGCAGTGTGCCTTAGACTGGCCACAATAAAAAGCCGCTCTGAAATGAGCAGTTTTGCTTTATTGGGGAATCTGAAAACCAGTGAGTTCTGGTGTGCCACCAAAATGGCAGCGGAAGTTGCTGGATACTGACAGAAACTGGAACACGTATGCGCTGAACTAGAGCATCCCAAACATTCTCAATGGGTGACATGTCCATTGTTGCAGCATGATAATGCACGGCCCCATGGTACAAGGATCCATACACAATTTGAGATTTGAGAAAACTCCTTTGACTCAAGCCAATGACAAACTGTTTTGTGAAGAAAAAAAACAGCGTGTTCAGGGAGGATTAGGATAAGGCATTACCTGTCTCCTCCTGCTGCTCCTTGCCCTGCTCGGCGGTCTGTAACAGGGCGCATGGGTTTTAAGCGCTTTCTAAGTCAGAACCACACCTATCTTTGCTGTTGACTGAAGCAGCCTGGTGTGGCTCCCAGGTCATTAGACGAGTGTTCTCGCACAAAACCTCGTGATTCTGCGTGGCTTTTGTCAAAAACGGACCGCACACTCAACGCAGCGGCTGCAGCAACCACACAAGTGCAACGCCCCTAACCACCGCACCACCGGCAAAGCAGCATGTTGAATTTCATGACTTGACTACATAAGTTCATCAACACTTTCTCAAGAGAACACAAAGTTTATAAAACACACATCAACACCAGTCCCTTCCGAACAGTCTAAACACTTCCATAAGAAAACTCTACCCCAAACCACTCCCTGGCCACACCAAAGTTCCCGGATATCTGTGACAAACTGCCAGGTTGCGCCTCTATAACTCTACACTTCTGGAGCTGGGTACTGCCCAGAGGAGGTTCAAGAAAAAGTCGCCTCGGGGGCAAGATGAAACCCCCCAACCATATGGCAAACGCGACTGGAGATGAACATGGAGAATATTGGAGCAGGGGAGGTGTCTTTGAAGGAAGCCTGTGTTATAATTGATTGGGGAAATTGGATTGACTTGACAGATTCTCTTGATCTCCCCTGACTTGCTTCAAAGGGGTTCTGGACTACACGGGGAGATACAGGGGATTATTGCTGACTGTTTGTAGTGCTTTGCTGGTGAATTAGTTATGGCTTGAGAACAGAGAACACTCATCATCATTTACACTTACACTTACACTGGTTCATTTGTATGATGGGAGATTAACGCACTTGGACTGGAAATGTTGGGTGCTATTTTTGGTGCACAAAAAACAATGCGGTGATATAAAATCGTGTCATATCTTGGTTTAAGTTATTGCATAAGAAGGTGTTCTTGAAGTTAATATAGCTCCATGAAGGCTTCTGGTGACACTGAGGTATGGCTAAAAGTATAATATAACAGGGAGAGATGTGGAGCAGGGGAGCGAAAAGCAGTTGAACATTTATTATTTTTATTTGCATGGAAATTTATGGATAACATTTTTTTATTTGTATTTCCAGTCCAATGATTAAGTGTATATAGTCTACAGAGATGATTTTCTTTACAATTTGATACATGTATAATCATCATAGGATTAACACACACAGATGATGATGATTTATATGAATTGTAAATTCTACAAAGAGCGAATTCATTTTCAAATATCTGAGTCGCAACAGGCAACTTTTTTTTCCCAGTTTATTTTGTCTCTCAATATTTGAGCTTTTACACAGAAAAATCAAAATTGTCCAATGTGCATCAAAAGATGTTATATCATTGTAACTTCAAAGGCCGTTTTCTCCCATAGAGACATGGATCATCCAAACTTTACAATCTTGGACTTCATACTGAAGGATTGGTTCAAATCTAATTCTAATCTTGTTTATCAGAGTTTTAACTCCAAACAATGAGGAAAAAATTTATTGTAAATTATTGGATTATTGAATATATCAACAAAAAAAAACTATATTACGTATCTGTCTGTACCTAATATGCTCAATAAGAAAACATGACATGATTAAAAATGTGTTGCTTCTTGTGTAATTAAATTACAGGAGACATTTCAAATTGGTATCACTCAATTTAAGATTTTTTCTTATTCACCTGCCGCAGGACTAACTTTTCAGAATAGCATACTTTGGTGTAATGAGGCGCATTATAAAACACATTCTAAATGAGGACAAAGCATCTGTGTAAAATCAAAATTATGCCATATTCATTCAAACGTGTTTTTGAAAAAGTTTTAAACCTTGGCACAGAACTACCATTAAGCCAACTCCAAAACCTCCTCCAAACTTTGAAGAGCCACTGTGGGGTTTGGAGCTGACAGAAGCTGCAGCACTATTTAATATTTAACGTCGTCTCTTTACCTTTTGGACCAAGAAAAAGTGGATCCGTGCTGAGCCTCGTCCCGCTTCACAAACCCACACTATATTACAGTCAGCGCCAGGTGGTGTAGTCTGTTTACTCTCAAATTCTCAGTTTCAAAGTCTGCAAACCCCCGACTGGTAATTAAATGTAAAAAAATAACAACTTTAAAACAAGGAGCGCACACAAAATCCCGGACGTGGGCATTAAAGAAAGCTTTCAGCCATTATAAGCAAACAATCAGCACCTGTGCACATGCAACAGCGCAGATGGCCCCTCACACTGTAGACCGTAACTGTATTTGGTTAGTCAGTTGGTGGGTGGAACCAATGAGGACTCAGACACTAAAACAGCAGGACAAGCTGTGCGGCCTTTCGCTGTGTGAGTAATATCTGACACCTACATTGTCTCCATGCATTCACACAGCAACTGGAGGCATCAGGACTGTAAACATCTCTGTGTGCTGCATTGTATGGAATTTGTCTCATTTGAAGGTGAGATCCTGCCTATTTTAAAGCGTTTAATATCAAAGTAGAGTTTTTTTTCGGACACAGAGGCAAGTATTTTTTCAGTATTCTCACCCCAATAACCGAAAACATGCGCTGTATGGCTTAGCTTGACCAAGACACTGAAACAAGATATGCAGGACCGGCCCTACTCCATAAGGGGACTAAGCAACAGGGGCCCACCGTAAAATTGTATTGCAACTGATAAAAAAACAGTGTCCACCTTTTCCACCTTATATTTTTCGACTTGATAATGGGAATACAAACACAGTTAGTGGACGTGAATACAGCAGTGTGCCATTGTGGGATGTGGAATATTAAGTCCGAGTGTGAGTAAAGCTGCTACTTGAATGAGAGAGAACAGTTATATCAGTATCTGTACCAGCCTGTATGCACAACTATCATAAACAAGTCACTCCTGAATGGGGCTGTATACAAACAGAGTGTTAAATAGATGCATTATATTTGCAGTACGATAAGGAGGGGTTTTAAAATTATTGTTTAGTTTTTCAAATATCATTAATAGTTCCTAAATAGTGTTTGAGGGATACACTCATGGAAATTAATAGTATGAGATTGTAAGATTGCGAAATAATCCCGGAAGGGGGTCCGATGCAATGCTTTGTATCTTATTTGGTGAAAATAAAAAGACACAAAAAAACTATTGTATTGTACTGTTGTAAAAAAAAATATTCTTTTTAAAAATCACTACTTACTCAAAATGGAAATGTTTTTTATTGAACGTATGAAATGTCATCAAGTAACTACTATATGAGAGGGGTTGATGAGACCATTAGCCCTCTCCTGGAGCGGTCTGAGAGGTAAAGTCAATTATACATGAGAGTCAAACTATCCCAGTCTGGACTTTGATGAAGCCTGCTTTGAGAATTTGACACACAGAACACGTCTTGAACATGTCTCAAATCACCAAAATTGAAAATTGAAAAGTCCCAGTCCTACTCATCCCTGGTGTATTTCAAACAGAAGTGGGATTTATCACATGTTTGCAGTCAATTAGCAGCAGTGAATGTGTGCACCTTCCCCTCAGATAAGATTCAATTACAAATGCTCTGGGCCCACGCCTGACTGCTCCCATTAGGGTGACTTACAGCCGCGCAGAAAAGGTCTCTGCTCTTGATTTGTCAGGTGGGACACACAGACAGATCTTTCACCGCTCAGCATCTCAACACCTGATCCTGAGCTGTGCAAGTGACCACAGCAGTGTACGCTAACTTCATCTGATACATTACATTCACAGGAGGAAATAGTGCGGAGGCCATGACAACTGAAACCAGTGGTAATGATGATAGGGTGAGCTCATACAAAGGCTTCAGAACATTGTGACGATCATTTTTTGGTCAATCGCCAACCCATTATGAACCTAAACGCTTGCACATAGACCTGATGCTTCATTCGCCTCCTCTCTAAGATGTGTCTGTGTGATTGGTTGTTAAGGAGATGCAAACTACTCTTCTGTCAGCCTGCCTCAGGGCAACTCTGGCAACAGAAATAACTCACTCGATGATATCGAGTTGTGTTAATGTACTATTCAAAAGTGGTTAATTAGTGTCAACTGCTAACGTCTTATGAGCAGACCCTAATGTGGCAGCTTGGTATATCGCTGTAAATCCCAATGACTTATAATAATATGGCACAACCTGTTATAAAAGGGTACACTAAAGTATGGCATGTAGAAGAGGCACATGACGACATGCCTGAAATATCCCAATGTGTGGCAGGTGCTTTAGACATGCAACATGAGACATTGTTCTCATGTATTTGCAGCTGCAGATGTTACACCAAGTATCCAGTTTTGCACATTTGGATTCAGCCCCCTCTCAGTCCAGTCTCTCCTTTTGTGAATCATGAGTCATGACATTGGCAGATTGACTTTGTGCTTCTTCGGATGAAAGTAGTGAGAAAGGCAGTGGTGTCGTCTGTTCTGCTGGCCCTGCTCTGTGAGACAGGGGCAGTCCATCAGCGGTGCAGCCATCCATCACTACTGAGGTGTCCCCCACTCTCACAACCCTGCCCTCCCATCCGCTCCTCTGCACACGCACTCTCAAGATGGGCCTCGGGTGTGTTTTTATGATATTAATGTGAGATCACAACTTATGCTCGCTGCATTTCAACAAAATTTATGTTGTATATAGTTGTTTAGCATAAAAAGACAGCTTTACGCATTTCCATATGATGAAGCATAGGCCAGGTTTCCATTGGTTTGCTACGGAGCGGATCAGTGAGGCCTAAAAGTATTTCCACTATCTTAACTGAACTATGCCAGGCCAACTGAGGGGTCCTAAAGCTTCCCATGTGGGATCCAACCTGTCAAAGGAGTCCAGTGTCTGTTTTAGCTTAAGAGGAGATACATACAGCAGTAAGATGATTGGATAAAAGAGAGCAAGACAACAAAAAGCAGATATAAAGAAAAATAATTATTCCACACCAAATGCTGACTATTTCCAGTGATAACTCATATATTGAGCCAGCAGACTTAGCAAACAACACTAGTGCATGTTAGCAATCGCTGTTTCCTGTTCACTCTAGCTTTTAGTCATATTAACGCAAACTTAGAATTACATAACATAAATTACTTTTTGTGAAAAGAGATTTTCAAATTTAGACTTTAGTTAGTACAATTTAGACATTAGTTATTACAAAACAGATTTTGCTTATTGCAATTTATACTTTAGTTATTACAGCTTAGACTTTAGTTATTACTATATAGACTTTAGTTCTTACAATATAGACTTCAGTTATTGCAATATAGACTTTAGTCATTATAAGTTTGACTTTAGTCATTATAATTTTGACTTTAGTTATTACATTGTAGTTTTTGTTTATTACAATTTAGACTTTAGTTACTGAGAAAACCTCTGTTATGTTTGGGTGATGTCGGATTCATCGATAGCCAACACCTGCCCCTGGCCTTACCCAGATCATGGAGACACAATCTGCCACTAAAGATAACCGTGCCGATGAGCTCCAAGTGAACCGGCCTGTGGGACCAGAGCCAGTGCAAATGTGCCTATAGATGTTGGGCACAGCTGCTCCATTGGGCTGTACTGCTCTGATGTGTGCGCACTTGAAAGCACTGTACACACATTCTCCAGTGGCCAGAGCATGATGATAGAAACATTCTCTTGAAAATTGTAGAAAAAGGCTCAGTTGTCGTCATCTGGACTCATTGAAACTAAACTGAGCAAACCATTATACTGGAAGATTGAATCTTAAACCTCCATTACGATTTAATGAAGGATTCTCTTCCTTCTCCTTAAATCGTAATGGAGGTTTAAGATTCAACCTTCCAGTTGTTTATAATGGTTTGCTGAAATCCCGGAGACACCTGAGGCATTCTGATGCTAATCAGGTACTCACGGAGGAAGGAGCCAAAATCAGGTCACAATAGAATGTAGATGGCCCATCTCAGTTTAGTTTCAATGGGCCGTTATCAGGAGGTCCCGCCCTGTGGGCAGGGCTTTCACAGAGTAGGATATAAACCTGAGTTCCCAGACTTTTTTCACAGATTGAGAATGACTCTTGGATGAGAGTCAAAACATTTTGTTTTTTCTAAAAGAGTCCAGATGACTACAACTGAATCTTTTTCTACAATGGAACACTCCTGGACAAATAAGGGATTACACCGACATGCTTCTTCTCTTGAAAACATGCAGCAATCAATTTAGCTGTCAGGTGGTCGAGTGGTTCAGGCAGCAGCACATACGCCAGGCTCCATGTGTCGTGAGTTCAAATACCGACTCGGATAATTTACTCAAATACCGACTCGGATAAACCTCCCTTCTCTCTCATCCCCATTTAACACTGCACTGTCCTGTCTAATAAAGCCAAAATCCTTTAAAGAAATCATGCAGCAATTTGTCCATTGTTTCTGAAAAAGCATATTCTTTGTTTAATAAAAGGTCCAAATAAAATAATCAACCAAACTAGTGTTGCTGTAATTTTGCTCATTGGTTTGAAAGTTGTCTTTGTTATCCCAGAGGGGCAATTTGATTGGCAGCAGCAGACCACCACACATACTGACCACTCAGAATAAGAAGAAAACAATGCAATACAATACAATGACAGTGACAGGTTTAAAATGTGAATGGCAGCAGTATTAAGAGAGTTCCTGTCTATATCTGTGGCCAGACGGTAGCAGTTTGAATTTGGACCACAGAAGATGGCTGGAGCCTAAAGAGGTTTGTTGTGCTCTTTTAAGGATCTGTGGCCTGTTGATGTCCTGGAGGTCTGTAAATGGGACCCCTGCTATTTTTCCGCATGAGCTCTCTGCAAATGCGTTTTATTTTTCAACAACAGTGACCCGAACCAACATATAAAAGAAAAGGTGAGCATGAGACTAAATAAACAAACAAGTAAGCACTTTATTGTGACATAAAAAAATATTTTTTGTACAGAATCACTTTCGCACTGGAAAGTTACTAAATCAATGTATTGTTTCCTTCTCTCTGTCCTTCTTTCTTTAATCTTTATTTTATTTATTCATTGTTTATATGTAGGTAGTCATTTAGGGAATTCATAACTTTTTTTCTCTCTTTTTTTTTTTTAACCTTTATTTATAAAGAGAGCGCCCTTGAGATCAAGCTCTCAATTGTAGTAATCTTCAAATATAACCCTGAAAGTCTGTATGGTAACCAGTCGTTCCAGTTTGAGGGTGTCTTGGAGCTTGTTCCACTTGTCCGAAGCACAAAGCTGAAGACCGTCTTTCTAAGATCAGGGAATAACAAGATTTATTCCTGTAGAAAAAGCCCACAACAAGTCTCAAGTCTTCCCAAATGCCCAGACACTTGAGCTGACCATTTCAATGTTATTTTCGTCAAGAGTGTGACTAAACTATAGGACTGTAACGTTATTCAACCCTGAGAAAATAATCCCCTTAGTTTTGGAGGAATTTTAAAAAAGATACTGCTGAAACATGATAAAAGCTGCCTGAAGATTTCTGGTCAGAGATAGAGCTGGCAGAGTACAATATTGTATCCTCTACAATCAGGGGTGTCAAACATGCCGGCCGTGGGCCACATCCAGCACCCAAGACATTTTAATCCAGCCTGCAAAACATTTCTAATTTATGTTTATTAATTTCCGATAGATAGATAGATGTATAGCATTTTTCCCACAGTCCTTTGCAGCAGCTACCCCTCCACCGCACTGCTCAGCGCTGCTGTGTGTGCTGCTCATGCAGAGGACTGAGAAGTGTTGACACGCACTAAACTAGACTTGAGCAGAGGTCTGAGCGGGGAAGGAGACGCGTGGTTTGGGGAAACACGTGGAAGAAAGAAAGGAGAAGGTTTTGTGGACGTTAGAGCTGTGCTAAAAGCGGTGCTAATGTGGAGCTAACAACAAGAAAACAAACTTCTGTGATGATGCTCTGTGAGGGAGATATCCTAACCAGTGTAAACCTGGACAGATTAGGAGCCACAGGTAAAAACACCGGTAATAAAGTATGAACATGTCAGAGTGAAGCTGCTGTGAGCTCTGACTGTGTCCACACCAATGTAACTGTGAATACAAACAATGCACTCATTTGATTCACTACATGAATATTTTGTCACTAAGATACGATTAAACTATAAAAATAGTGAGCCCATATTGAGTTTGAGCTACTACAGCAACAGGTCTGTGATATCAACATTTCATATCAGAATAATATCACAAGTACATGTTCCTTGTTATGACCCAGATGGCGCCCAAGATGGCGCCGCAGACGGATGCCCTGGCTTTCCGGTGCCCTTTGTTATGTCTGTTTTTGTTTCGTAAATTGTGTGTCTGCGTGATCTTACACCCGTGAAGAGCTCTTGTCCTTCCGAACAACAACTCCTACGGACCTAGTTCCAGTTTTTTTAGTTTCTGCTGCTGAATTAGCCCTTCTTTTGGCTAAAAGAGTGAGACGCCGCAGGCGAGGAAAACGTGCCAGGGTCCTCGTACGGCTCAGGAGACGCGGTACACGGACGCCCTTACCTGGGATTTTCCTCTCCAACGTTCGCTCACTCTCCAACAAAATGGACGAACTGGCGCTGCTGATGAGACGAAGCAAAGACTTTTCTTCATCTCCTGTTTTGTGCTTCACAGAGACCTGGCTCAGCGAGCCGATCCCGGACGGCGCCGTGCAGATCGAGAGGTTTAGCCTTTTTCGAGCTGATCGTCATAAGGGTCTCTCCGAGGGTAAAACACGCTGCGGAGGAGTCTGTTTTACATCAACAACGCCTGGTCTTCAGATGTGACCGTGATCTCTCAAACACTGCTCTCCTGATCTGGAATATCTCTTCATTAACTGCAAACCATTCTACTCGCCACGTGAGTTCGCCTCATTCATTCTGGCTGTTGTTTACATCCCACCGAGCGCAAACGTGCACGTGGCACAGCGCACGCTCGCGGACCAAATTCTGAGTGTTGGAGCGGACCTTCCCGGACTCCTTGTGTATTATCCTGGGTGATTTTAACAAGGGGAATCTCAGCCACGAACTACCAAAGTACAGACAGTTTATTAAAGTTCCGACCAGAGAGCAGAGCACGCTGGATCACTGTTACACAACAGTCAGTAACGCCTTCCGCGCCGTGGCTCGCGCTGCTCTCGGCTTTTCAGATCACGCCATGGTTCACCTGATCCTCATGTACAGACAGAGGCTGAAGCTCTCCAAACCTGCAGTGAGGAAATCTAAGAAGTGGACCAATGAGGCAGTGGAGGAGCTGCGCTGCGTGCGTGTTTGGACATTACAGACTGGGAGGTCTTCAGAGCTGCCACAGAGATTTGGGATGAGTACGCGGACACTGTGACGTCATACATTCGATTCTGTGAGGCCAGCAATATACCAACACACACCAAAGTCACTTTCAACAATGACAAACCCTGGTTCACTCCAAAACTGAGGCAGCTAAGGCAACAGAAGGAGGCAGCGCACAGGGCTGGAGACAGGGGGCGCTACAAAGATGCAAAGTATGGATTTAGCAAAGAGGTTTCTCGAGCGAGATCACAGTACAATACGCGTCTGAAGCAGCAGTTCTCTGACAACAACCCGCCTCTGTGTGGAGGGGCTCCGGCTCCTCACCAACCACAAGCCCCGAGCCCCCCCTGCTGCAGGACAATCAAAAACTGGCTGAGCAACTCAACCACCTTCTACCCCTCCCCCACGGTGGCCACCTCTGCCAACCCAAACCTGGTCACCCCCACCTCGCCCACCACCCTCTCAGTTCAGGAACAGGATGTTCACAGGCTATTTCGGAAATCCAACCCCCGAAAAGCTGCTGGACCAGACGGCGTCTCTCCCGCTACATTAAGACATTGCGCAGGAGAGTTAACCCCCGTCTTCACAGACATTTTTAGCACCTCCCTGGGTCATGCCATGTCCCAGCCTGCTTCAAGTCTGCCATCATTGTCCCTGTCCCCAAGAAGCCCTGGATCACTGGACTTAATGACTACAGGCCTGTGGCGCTGACGTCTGTAGTCATGAAGTCATTTGAACGCCTGGCCTTGCCCCACCTCAAGTCCTTCACCTCCTCCCTGCTGGACCCCCTGCAGTTCGCTTACAGAGCCAACAGGTCTGTAGACGACACAATCAACCTGGCACTCCACTTCATCCTGCAGCATCTGGACTCCCCGGGAACCTACGCCAGGATCCTGTTTGTGGACTTCAGCTCTGCTTTCAACACCATCCTCCCTGCTCTGCTCCAGGACAAGCTCTCCCAGCTCAACGTGCCCGACTCCACCTGCAGGTGGATCACTGACTTCCTGACGGATCGGAGGCAGTGCATGCGGCATGCTGGGCTGGGAGAATGTCTCAGACACTCGAACTATCAGCACAGGAGCGCCACAGGGCTGTGTACTTTCCCCTCTGCTCTTCTCCCTGTACACAAACTGCTGCACCTCCAGCCATGACTCCGTAAAACTCATCAAGTTTGCGGACGATACCACTCTCATCGGGCTCATCTCGGACGGGGATGAGTCTGTCTACAGGAGGGAGGTGGACCGGCTGGTGTCCTGGTGCAGCGGTAACAATCTGGAGTTCAACGCCCAGAAGACAGTGGAGATGATCGTGGACTTCAGGAAAGCCACAACCCCCCAGCCCCCCTCGTCATGACAGACTCCCCCATCACCACCGTGGACTCCTTCCGCTTCCTGGGCACCACCATCACCCAGGACCTCAAGTGGAGCCCTCCATCAGCTCCCTCATTCAAGAAGGCCCAGCAGAGGATGTACTTTCTGCGGGCAGCTGAGGAAAGCCAAGCTGCCAGTGCAGATGATGGTGCAGTTTTACACGGCCATCATTGAGTCCATCCTCACCTCCTCCTCCTCCATCACCGTGTGGTACGCTGGAGCCACAGCCAGGGAAAAACAGAGACTACAGCGCTTTGTGCGTTCTGCTGAGAAGGTGATCGGCTGCAGACTTCCATCCCTGCAGGACCTGTACGTCTCCAGGGCTCTGGGACGAGCAGGTCGGATCACAGCTGACCCTTCTCACCCTGGACATGGTCTGTTTGAACCACTCCCCTCAGGCAGGAGGCTACGGTCCATCCGGACCAGAACCTCCCGCCACAAGAATAATATTTCCCTCTGCCGTTTCTTTCCCTCTGCCGTTGGACTCATGAACACTTCAAAACACCTGTCACTTTAACTGCAAATATTCAACCACTCATTGCACTGTCACTTTCTGCACTCAAACTGTAAATCTAACTGTAACTCTTGTGTACATAAAAATGCCTACTTTTATTTTTATTTGATAGTAATTTTTAAATTGTTTCTTAATGCATGCCCTTTTTGATTGAATATATGTAGTTTTATTATTGCTCAGTGTTTTATGTTGCATCTTAAGGCCGAGACAAGTTCCTATGTTTGTGAATTTTGTTCATTGACAATGGCAATAAACTCTTTCTGATTCTGATTCCTGTTTTTCACCTTCTGCAGATTTGTGCAACAGTGTTCACACATAACTATTACTAGGCTATATATATATATATTTTATATATATTATGTTTGTGTGCTGAAATCCGGCCCATGGCCCGAAATGAATTTGACAACAGCGTGTACATTGTGTGATCCTGTGTGGGTTTTTAAAATGTATTTTTATTTTTACTTGTTTTACAATTTTGCTTTCATTTATTTTCACAGATTTTTATTGTTTTAGGAAGGAAGGAAACTGTTCTGTTTATAAAATGTGCAAAAAAAAAAGTGGATTTGGACTTCATTTTGAAACCCATCACTAGTTATGTACTCCACAATCCCCCTCTTATCCACTGAACACCATCCCTGTGTTTATTTCAAGCTTACTCTGGCCCAGTGCACACTACTAACAGATCTGCACTAGAAACTTGCAGCCTGGCACTAAGTCACTCTCATTCATCACACTCTTTGCTAATTGGCTGGGCAGGTCGGGGAATTCCTCGCCAGAGCCGTCAAAACATCCACTCCTCCATTTCATTATAATCCAAATGATATCCAACATGCTCAGTGCAGCCGTGCCCATGGCTGAGGGAGGCAGCGAAGTGGAGAGGGTCTTTCAGCTGCCGGCAGTGCTCGAGTCAGTTTGTCAAGCCAGGTAACACATAAAATTGAGGTAAAGTAAGTAGTCATGTACTTTCCAACTGAAAAAGCAGGTTAAAAGATGGAATGGAATGTCTGCAGTATAATTGTGAATGTGAATGGAATATCTGCAGTATAATTGTTGAAAACAGGATGCCTTAAATTTGCACAACGTCACTTTTGTTGTTGTTGTTGTTGCTTAACCCTTGAATGGATTGTTCTACAGTATGGCATTAAACGTACATATCTCCAAACAAGAGATGCCGCCGGGACAAGGTCAAATCTGCGGAGAGGCACGATACAAACGCAAGATAGACAATGATATTTTGTTCACCTTATTCCGCCCTGCCCACGTTTGCCTCTTCTGAATGTGTTTACACTTCCGATTGAGCGGGAAAAGACTTGCCACTAAAATATGCCATGAACTAGATTGATTTGTGTGAAATGTTCACGTGACCAACAAGTCAACAATGCACCGATTACCTGGGCTTCCTGCAATCGACGTTTTAGTCTGTGTAGAACTTATTTTTCTCTGGAAGTCGGCCGCGAAGAGGAAGGATGAGACAGTCATGGCGCGAAGTTCTGGATTTTTTTGTTCTTATTGTAGCCGATATCAATATCCGTTATTTTGCTTGCTGCTCTTGCCAATAGCAATATTTGCCGATACCAATATTTCAATATTTTATTTTTAATCCGTAGCGAGGCCCACAGATCTAGTCCTTTTCACTTTTAAATGAATAATAACAATTAACAAAAATAATAACAGAATGTATTTTTCTGGGATATAAAATATTTTAGGCAAATTGTGTTTGATATCGGCCAATATCAATACTGGTACTGATATATCGCTTCTTTATAAGGTGACGGACCCTTCAGCAGAAAAGTTACATAGTGCCCCTTTATACTTTTACAAGGAAAACATGCCTGCTTAAACGTTCTCAAAGTTTGAAAAGAAAAGTAAAGATGTTCTTGTAAGAGTAATTTAATGTGGAACTTTTCTTTACACTCAATGAATTTATTCCTGGATTTAAACTTCCTTTCGTATGCAACATTTTGAAAACTTTTTTTCCATTCATCATCCTGAAACCCATGGATTTACCAAAGTGTGCAAATTATTCAGGACAAGTGCTTTGACAGTTTTGAATATTTATTTTACTGTCTAGTCATCCCATAGTGACTACAGCAGTTTCCGACGCAATTTTTCGTGTCTTTTTTCTGTTGCTTTGTTTGTTTGTTTGTTTGTTTGTTTGTTTGTTGTGGTTTTGTGTGCTACTTTGTGTGCCTTTGAAATAAAGTGTCATTAAATTGTGTTATTATAAAGTGTTATTAAATTGATGAATTCTATGGAAGTTAATTCACTTTAGAAAGACTCCAAAATAACGTTCTTATTTTGTTAAATAGAAACTGGCTACAAATAAAAAGGGGAGGAAAAAATGACCAATTCTGTGTTGCTCCTGATAAGCTGGACCTTGTCGTGAACTGCACTTTCCCTCCAAGTGGCTGAGGCAGTGTGGTGCTGTTGGCTATGGATTCTTTGGCAGTTAAAGGGGAGAGTGTGTCTCCAGTTTTATAACAATTACACTGGCAAACAAAATTCAGTGTTCTTTCATTCTTTTTTATTAGTTTTCTTCTATTCTTTTGTAAGTCCTTGAGTTGTGCTTTCTTATGCTTCTTATGTTTAAAAACTGGAAAATTATAAATTAGATAATAATAAGAAAAATAAAGTAAGAAAAATTATGTGTTAGCTACACAATGTTTCAGTAAACAGCATGGTCAGTTTATTGAAATTATAATCAAGCCATGATTGAATATTGTTAAAGGAGCTCCTGTACACATTTTTTTGGGGAGTTGAGTAAAATGTGTTTTCCCGTGAAACAAAAGTATCTCTTCATCTAATAAAAATCAAATGAATAAATCAATGTTATCAATCGATAAAAGTAGTGCTGGTCTACAATTAGCCTGTTAGTTGTTATTAGCATTACCGCTCTCGTCCCTGCACTTAAAAAAAGTTAGTATGAGGAAAATTAGGCTATAAACAGTTACTTATCAGTTATTTGATCTATAAAGCGCCTTTAATGACATTCAAAGCCATAAACAGTGTGTTATTCATTCACTTCACATTCTGTGGTGGTAAGCTACTAATACTAAGCCATAGTTGCCCTGGGGCAGACTGATGGAAGAGAGGCTACTCATTTGTGCCATCAGCCCCTTCGACAAGCACCAATCCGTCACTCACACACACCAGACTCATACTTGGCATTGTGGGTGAAGTGTCTTGCTTAAGAACACAACAGCAGTTTTCTGTAGCGCCCCACTGTGGCACCTGGTGCTCCAGTGGTCTCCCATCTAAATACTGACCTGGCCCTTACTTGCTCATCTTGTGAGATCTGACGAGATCGGGCACAGCAGGAATGGCCCCCATTAAAATAAACTAGTTCTATGTTTTTTTTATTTGACTATAAAAATGTGGTTGAGCGCCTGTAATGTTTCACAGGTTTCCCATCATGGAGTGGTTCAAATTCAAGGCTGCCACAAATATATCATCAATCTATGCTTTTAAATGATCACAAATAGGGAGCAGTCTCAATAATGTAGAAAATGTATTTATCTGTTAATTTTTTTTCTGAAATGGCAAGTAAGGCTCAGTAGTAATAGTAGTAATTTCCTCAAATCATTTTTCTCTTAATTGAGTAAATTCTTGGAACATTACTACGTTAGTATTTCTATGTAAGTAATATTATCAAAGTCCACTTTTTGGTTTCTCTTCCAACCTCTGCTCAACCTCTTCCAACCTCTGCTCTTGGGTTTGATATCAATTCTAAAAAATGGTTTGCAGATTACCTCACAAATAGAGCTCAAGCTGTTTCTGCTGATGGCTTTCAGTCTGAATATTCTTACCTTAATAAAAGGTGTTCCTCAAGGCTCTGTCCTTGGACCAATGTTATTTACAATTGATATAAACTCAATTGGGCATAATCTAAAACACAGTAGCATCCACTTGTATGCAGATGATGTAATTATATATGCTAAGGCTTCTTCTTGTGCCCAAGTGATTCAAGTGATTTTCACTCCATCCAACATAACTGTTTTAATTTAAAATTATTAATGAATTAAAATAAAACAAAATGTATGCTGTTCTCCAAAAGACACTCTATTGACCCATCTATTCTCACGCTTGATGGTAATATGATTGAACAAGTAAGCCAGTATCGAGATCGATGATAAACTCTCTTCAACAAACACATACAAGATCCGACAAATAATCTTAAAGACAGATTGTCATTCTTCTTTAGAAATAAAGAATGTTCTCCTCTTAATTGTAGAAAACAGTTAATCCAGGCTACATTTCTTTCAGTTCTAGATTATGGTGACATTATATATATGCATTCTACAGCAACAGTGTTAAAACCTCTGAACTCGGTTTATCATTCAGCTCTAAGGTTTATTACAGGAGAAGGATACGGAACTCACCACTGTGAATTATATTCTAAAGTAGAATTCATTGGATGCAATGCCTTTTGTTTTTTGTATAAGGCTCTAGTTGGCATTTTGCCTGATTATTTTTCAAGTTTATTGCACATCAGAGGTCTCAGGACATTTGTGTTTTAGTATCCTGTGTTTGTTGTTTATTTTGTATTGTGTCTTAACAGGGTACCCATGAAAAAGAGACATTTTCTCATTGGGTTTTCCCTGTATAAAAAAAAAAGAAAAGAAATGACCATAAAGCAGATCCTCCCTGGAAAATTACATTGAATACCATCAACTTGCCTGACGTGTTGTCTGTTGTCAAATGGACATAATTGAATCAATTGAATTAGCTAATCCTGGACCGACATAAAAAAAAAAAAAAAACAGGATGATAGAAAAGTGGGGAACATAGTGGATTGGAAAAACAAATGACAGACAACCAATGAGCCTCTCCACTTCCTATGTGTCTTACCAGATTGCACAGTACTGTTTGAGTTTGGCAGTGGAGGATATTTTGACCAAACTGAGAGATCTTCTGTATTGTATATAGAACCAGTCTGGGTCCCAGGCTAATGAAAACAAAACAAAACTTTGTGGTTTTGTCTAAATGTTGAAAGCCGTCTAAACAAGCTCGCTGACATCCCTCTGAATCAAAGAGGGATGGGAGTTCGAAAACCCAACCAACTGCCTGACCCGATTCTGCAACCAACAAATAACAAAGCCAATAGCTCCACGCTCTACTTGGCCAATCTTTCACCATGATTCTCTTTACTGCGAGTGTGTGTGAACTTGATGGACGACCTCGCTCTTTGGCCGGACCGTGGAAGGGCCGGAGGATGCAGAGTGATTACTGTCCGCTAATTCTTCACAGAGCACAGCTTGGAGAAAAATGACAGTCGTGGCCCGTTGAAATGGCTAATCAATACCGTATTTATGCCCAGTGAGGAGACGCCATCAATACACGCCAGCGGACTTCTGAGGACAAGATAATGAACGTTTCTTTATTTAGAGCAACAAAAACAGAGCAGTCGATAGTTTTAGTGCGAGCTCACTGTCTTGGAAAATGTCTTTAAATAATTCTCAGTTATCAAGTGATCTGTTTAGTGGCACTTAGTCAACTGCCAAAAGCCTCTTGACTCTGAAAGACATCTTGATTGACGCATACCCTCTCTCTCCTCGAGTTCAAGCTGTTTGTCTGACAAAATCAAAAATCTTCAGAAACTGTGTGACAGTGGGGTAAGAGTATCTGCTTGATAAAAGATTCACCTGTTTGGGTAGGAGGAATTGGAACTCTTTTAGGTGCTTTCAGTCCACTTTAGGCATTTCGATTGGGGACTGAAAGTTGTAACATAGTTTCAGGTTCTCATCACACTTCAGCTCAAACGAACTGAACCAAAATACAATAAAACATCCCTCTCGTCTGAGGTGGCGCTACATTGTAAATAGGCGGAAAGAAGTGCAGGAATCAACAACGAACTAGAAACTGTGTCCGCCTATTAGCCAGAGGAAAGTCAACTTGATCTAAAACTTGTCTAGAGAAGTTGAGCTGTGTCAGATTTTAGTGATATTTGGATGTCGGATTTGGATTTCACATTATGTCAGATATACGCGCTTCAGACTGCGTCCTCTTTGGGTGCTGTCGAGGCGTTGGGGAGGAAGAAAATTTACCTCGGGAAATGTGACGGCTGCATGACATGAGCGGCCCAAAAAGTTTTGACAATTTTATCACTGCTGTCCTGGTTATAAAGACGCAGATAAAGGTAAGACATGGCAGAACAGGCCGCCGCACCATTATACTAAAATGAATCCATGTAAATGTTGTGAGCAGTAGCCACAGCATTTTACTTTTACGAGCCTGTGTTCACTGATTAGCCTGAAGGACATAAACTTTCATAAATCAGTTTTAATGATTATATAAAATAACAAAATAATTGCAGTCTATTTCTCCTGTTTTGATAGTCACAATAGGGTTTTTTTTTGGTTGTGTTCGGCGCGCTACAGAAGCTTGTTTGATCATAAAACACTAGTTGAGTCAAATCCAGGTCGGTTAGCGTTCTCACAAGCGAACCGCACTGGAGTCCACTTGGAACTTCTTTAGTCCGGACAAAATCAAACTGGTCCGCTTTCACACCAGCCCAAACGAACACTTGCAGGTGTTTCTGAACTCGAGTTTGATTGAACCAGACCAAATGTTGTTGTGTGAAAGCACCTATAAAACTCTCTATAAAGCAATTTTGAAAGATTGAAAAGTGGAGTAACCAGAGAAATAAAAAGCTATGATCAATTTCCCAAAACAAACATCGCACATTTGTTGTTTTATGTAATTGGAAGGACCAAATATTAAACAATGCAAAATAAAATAGGTTGTTTTTCTCCCCTAAAGCTAGACCACAAAAATGGTAAAGAACTAAATTATATCTGAAGGAGCAGTTCAGACATTGTTCTTTTTGTTTGTTTGTTTCAATTCAATTGTCAGTGGTTTGATTGCAGTTAATATTGCCATTATGTCTGTTGGAAAGACACTTCAAGCTTCCTGCCTATTTATTGACTGATGGTGGCTAAAGAAGTTGAAGGCTTGCCTGGAAAATCCAGAATGATATCTAGCTGTATTTTTTACACAGATCTATATCAGTCTGGTCACCGTTTTCATCTCCCCGAGTTCAGATTCCATCGGTCAATCAGGGACAGGCATGGTCCTATGAGCATGGCGCTTACGAGGAAAATTTTGAAAAATTTAAAAACATATAACTAAAAAAATCTGATTGCACGATTCCGTCTGACTTTGGCTGGAGGCGCGACAAAAGTAAGTAAGTGGGACGTGAATATGTATATTGCGTTAACTTGGAAAAGCAAATCATTTTCATCCTTCGTTCACAACCTGAATAATAAGTGTCAAGTGTTAAAGGACATCTGGGATTTATTTTTTTCTAAAGACAAATGAACTGGTAGAAAGCTAGGAAACTCAAAATACTCTAAATGTACCAGGGTTTATGTCAGTCTACAACAGTTTATGTCAGTCTACAACAGCAGTTACTATATTTATCTGTCAGCTGTTTACTATTGTTCCTTCTTTGCATTTAGTACTGTAGAATTGCTCCAACCCACTTATTTAACCATTACAATTCAGCCTTTGTCAAAGTGTCCCAACGTGTTGCCATTTTCTTCTGCTTCAAACAGATTGGCTGCAAAATATAGTTACTGCCAAATAGATTCAACCAAAAATTACACTTTTTATTTCAGAATAGTCTCAGAGATTGTCTTCTCAATGTTGTACAGATGGCAAAACAGGCCTGGTAACAAATATATGAGTTGCATTATTTACATAAATTACATTTTCACCCAAAAAGATTCTGCCTTCTAGACCCAAGGAAAATCCAAATAAACCAATTTATTTTGAAAGAATCTCAAATTTGAAAAGATATTAAAGGATTAAGCAAGTCATATGGGACTTAAGTGGGAGAAAAAAACAGCATCATTGTACAATTTCAACCCTAAAAGTTGCCATATTGTGCAGCATATTTCTGGTTAACAGTGAGATTAATCGCCATGCACTTTTCATACGGCACAGTTCTCCAACAGTCGGCTAAGTCTGTTCCATGTTGGCTGTTGTTGAGTTGCCAATATTGTCCCAGTATTCCCCATGCCCTGACTGGCGAAAGTCAGAATGATGCATGTCCAGTTTCAAATCCAAGACCATTTCTGGCTCTTCACAAAGTCAGTCCTTATGCTGCTCCAATAACGTGAAGTCAACATTTTTGTGGACCAATGGAAATGAATTCATGAACATTGTAGGTAAAGTTACTTATATAGTCCATCCCCCTCTACAGAATACCTGCCGTGTCTCACATTTGTCAGCTAGTTGTAATTGTGTTTTTAAAGTCCATACTTTGAAAAATAATAATATAAATCCCTGTAATTACTTTCTGTAGAATTAGAGTTTAAATTAGAATTTAAATTCGAATAGACTTTATTGTCTCTTTCAGGTAAAATTCATTCAACAGCATGATTCTTCCATACAAATTCCTCCATCGTTTCCAGTCTGAGGCCCCTACAAATGACACCCAGTCCACATACTGCACAACACATGACCAAATCACACTGCATATTCCAACTTGCAAAATGGCTTGTTGTGATTCTGATTATTCATTACATGACTGTAACAAGTTCAAATATGTGCCCTTAATATGAAACACATCATCCAGAGGTGTGTAGTAGGGTTGTCAAAAATACTAAAAATCAGATACTAAACAATACTAAAACTAGGAATGGAAATAGATACTCATTTGAGCAAGTATTCGTATAGTATATTTAAAAAAAAAAAAAAAATACAACATAAACAAGATAAAATTTGACCATTCCTGAACAGTTTTCGCAACTTTATCAGTACTAGAACAAGACCACAGGGTTTAATGAAGAAATGCAATTATTTTGTATTTAAAATGTCAATTGTCTAAAACCTGAGGGGCTTGAGCAAGCAGCGACAGCGAGTGTAAATGTCACTTGACCTAAATTAAAAGAGCATTTTAAAACTGTCATCATGCTATCATGGCTTTTATTGACAGCAGAGTAGATTCCTTAGTATCAAAATTGAGTTTGAAATTTTAGCATTGTAATTTCCTTTTTTTACTGAATATTATTAAATTAGTAGAGCGAAGTATTCCAAGAAATTACTCAAGTGTAAAAAGTACGACCTTATTATGGTGGGGGAGTGTGTTGCCTAGAGTCTTCCATGGCAAACAGGTCCTAGGTGACGGGTGCAATTCAACAAACCCTTATGGACAGTATAAAAATAAGTAGGATATGGTGCAGCCAGGGCCCCACCCTGGAGCCAGGCCTGGATTAGGGCTTGAATGCAAGCGCCTAGGTCCCACAGGGCCCGGCCGAGCTCAGCCGGTCGGGTGCGGAGAGGACTTGGAGGTATTCGAGGGCCATAGCCTCGAGGACCCAGTCCATGGACACAGCACCGAGCTGTCGGAAGTATCTGAGTACTTGAACAAAACTTAATGTACAAAACCTGTGTTTTTTTAAGAATAGACTCGAAACGTAAGAAAAGACAAAATCATGATGCAAGTAACACAAATGTTCAAATCCTTTATATTGTAAACCTAAAGCTTTTGTCACTTGTAGTTTTTACTCACAGTCCCTACAAACAACTGTTAAACACATGTATGGTTCGGATTTACATAACTGTATTGTTTTTTAATGTGTTTTTTGGAAAATCAACAGCTTCTAGAAAAAAACAATGTCACCTTGCATTGAATCAGTTTCAGCCCCTGTGCTTCATTTAGCAGCCACTTGAAACTAAAATTATGCAGTCCTATAATAACACTACAGCTATAATCACTACAGTAAATTGTGTGCTAACACCATGTGAGTACTTTAAAATCTGTAAACAGCAGATTATTCCAAAGTCTTCAAAGCCAATTCCCTTTAGAAACACAAATATCCAGGCTTTTTCCGGTTTTACATTTGCATATTCATCATTAACATAAACTTCCATTTTGAGACACTCAACACATTGCCTTCATTACAGGCACATCTAGATAGTGTCATAAATTATTTCGTAGCCCTGAATGTTGTTATCAGGGGTCATCAATTCCTTGCTTGTTTCATTTCACAATTCAATAAGAGTTAGTCAAGCAAAACTAAGGCATAACCAAATCTGGGGAGGAAGAAGATTCGATTGCAATTGAAATTTCCGTGTGCTCAAGTAATTTTCTTGAATTTGGTTTTAAATTGCTTTATGCAGGCTGAGAGGAGAGGATATGAGCTGTATGGCAAGTCAAAGCAAGGAAGAAATAATGACGTTTGAAAAGGAGCTGTGTTAAAAATCTCGTTAGCCAAATGGCGCCAATACAATTTTCCCATTCAAGCAATGGAGCTACAATGGTACAGTTGGTTATTTCTGGCACAAACCACAGAGTTAATGGTTTGATACTAACTCTGACCCAAATATGTCATTGTCCTTGAGCAAGACACTTACTCCACATTTAATACTTACCAGACAATGCGGTGTTTGTAATTGATTTGCTGAATGGGTGAGAATTTTGGCAATAGTATTTCGAATGGATGAGTGATGTTGAGTTTTGAAACCGGCTACCATGTGGTTGGAGGGGAACTGAATGCCTTACTGTTGTTCTGGTAAAACAGGGCAGTATGTTCTGTCCTATATCGGTCTATCTAAGAGAAATTATACAAAAATATTAAGAGGCGGAGCTTTTTGTCAAGTTTAAGGGGACATATTATTCAAAATCAACTATAAGAAGCTTTCAACCATGCTGCAATATTGTTCGTTAGTTTACTCAAAGTAGTATTTTTATTGATTTGAGTAATGCTGTGAGTGAGGTCTCGAGTGCTCAAAAAATTCCTGTTTACACCTACCCCCTATCCCGCCCACATCCATGTACTTGGTTGTGATTATTAGAAAAAAACAAGTAAAATGTAAAAATTAATACCAATTTAAAAAATCCCTAAGAACAAGCTCGTTTTGTTTATTGAACTGAAGGATTTTTGGAACAGGCAATACATGTTTAGAAATGATTGAATCGTTTTACCCATAATCCTTCTCATTCTGATAATCTGTTGTCCTTTTAAACAAAGTACAACTCTTAAGTCGCCTTCTTTTTGTCCTTACATTAACTCCAAGGATACGATCTAGGGAAAAAAAGCTTACCGGCTGAAGTCTGGGCTATCAGTAGTGACCTATGTGAGCAGGTATCTCGTCTGGCTTCTATTGACTAAATGACATTTGCAGAAGTCTGGAAAAGAGAAGCGGACTTGGATAAGAAAAAAAACACTTATTCCTCTAAGCAGTGGTTGTAACTGCCCTGAAAGAGATGCCTTATTATAAAGTGACAAGAAGGAATTTAAAGATGATTTATTTGCCCTTGTGTCTTTATTATTATGTCATCTTAAATCACAAAATTATTTTAAAAGGGGTTAAAGGACACTAATTATGCATTATATTATTTTTATATTTGTTTATTTTATATTTCTATTTTTATTGTCTTTAAACTTTCTCTTGAGCAGCTACTTTGGCATTTCTGAAAGAGTACATTACTTTACATCTGGCGATCGCTCATCAGGATGTGTGTTAGAATTCCATCTACTGGTAGCAGAGTGAATAACCATGGGGAAATAAGCTAAAGTTAGCTCATCCCTGACATGCTAATGTGAGCTAACGGTTGTAATGAATGTAATTTGATGTAAGAAAAGCTCAGATCAAGTCCGGCAATGATTTATGGGCTTAAAAACAGAGCAGAAAACTTCAGAGCGCGACGTGATGTCACAAATCTGGGAAAAGTTTGTGTTTTCTGAGGAACAGGAAGACATTTGTTCGTTTACCTAGGGCCGCGAGAACCAGAACAAAGTTTGTTTCGGCTCTGGCATTCATTCATACTTCAGCAGAAGCACTGCAGCGCCAAACTCTGTCCCCCGTGAACTATTTTCACGCTGTTGCTATGGAGATTAATACAGACAGTTCAGTTGATATTGTTTAGCCAATTAGTGCCTTCTCTAGTTGATGGACAAGCCCTGCCGAATAAAGTTCTTCTCAGCTAATGTGTCAAGAACAAGCCACGAGAACTGCAGAACAAAGTTACCTGTATAATTTGTATACGATAAGTTGTAATTCCTTTGTGTATTAATTAAAAACCTAAAATACACTGTGTGCATTCTTTTACTTGTTATTTTATGGCTACTTAGCAATAATTGCACTTCAAGAGTTATTGTTGTTGTTAGTGTGTTCCCACCTCCTCCTCTTGTTTCTGCAGAACATGGGCGTGGCAGGTGGCGTGGTAGGGGGGGGGGGCGTGGCCGGCTTCTTACAGGAATGTAGACAAGACACCCCTGCAGTATACCAGACCGGTCTTCTCACCACTCCTGACAGATAATTCCGTCACGTTCGCTAGTCCTGCCTGAGTTTTTCAGATTTGTTATTGCTCACCTGCTGCTCGATGTTTGTCCAGGCCCTCGTGTGTCTTCTGCTCTGTGCGCCAGCTAAGTCGGCCTCCTCTTTGCCTCCACTGCCGGCAAATAAACTAAGCCTGCCTCGGTCTCGTGACTCTGCTTTGGGGTTCGACCTGTAAACCGTTGCAGTTGTGCTTGTTTTGCTTATCGCAAGGATGCAGATAAAAAGGGGGGGCTCCTGATTGTCACTCAAATCAAATACATAATGAATGCACTAAATAATTAAAGGCATTTGAATCATAAAGAAGTTTTAAAATTTGAAGCTGTCTCCAAGGTGTAAATGTGCTGGCTTAAAATGTGCAAAACAGTGCATTTGGTGAATGAATATTGTATTTTTGTATATTTGTACTTAAAAGTGAGGCAGTTTTCTTTGTGTTTTACAAGACCAATAAATGAGGACCTTCTGTTAAGCCTCGACCATCATCAAGAGCCCTGTTTTCCCTGACCGCACTGCTCGCCCCAGACCAATAGATTACACTCAACACCTCGCCAGCGCAGACTTAGGGTTACAAATATATATTTAAAAAAGGCCTCCTTCACACCATTACCATCATAACACCCTTTTCTTCCATTCAATGGATGAGGCACCTCTTCTTGAACTTGGTAAGACATGTTGATTCAGACAAACTCGGCTATTTACAGAATGCTTTGTATCTTTATGTCTCCATCACTGCAGCACTAACAGTTCACTGAACCACACATTGTTAACTTTTCCTCAGTTTTCAGAGGAGTTATCTGGTCGTCATCCATGACAGATTTTATAGAATTGTCACAACCCACGGTCCCCTTTCATGCCGCCTCCTACAGTTCCAGAAAAAGACAACTTTTAGTTGCGCATGTTATCTACATGAAAAACAAGCTCTTCACAGTGTGGAGACCAAACACAAAAACTATTCCTATACTTTAGTTTAGAATTCTGTGTGCACAACTCCATCCTAGTCTGAGTAAAGATCTTAGACAGTTGAACTTTTCCCCCAACAAATGCTAATGCTCTCAAATGTGATTTTGATCAATAATTTCATCTGCACAAATTGCATGCCAGCAGAAACTCAGCAAAAAAGAACATCTGTTACGCCTGTGCTGTGCTAAATACTGTGCTGACAACACTTTGAACTACATACAGCAATATGCAATTACACAAAAAAGTCACATGCTCGAATATTTTGTGGCACCGTTATTAGCTTTGATTTAAGCACACTTTCGATTCTCACTGGGGTTCGGATCTGTAGACTTTTATTTGTGTGCGTGTGGACTGTGTTTTAATAATCGGCTCAGCAAAAAACTCATTATTTCATGTCTACCTTACCTTTTTAGTGTTAATGTAACCCAGTTAGGTGGGTTGACAAATGCAGTAAACAAATATTAGAATATGTTTTGGAATTCCAATTCATTGCCAATCTTGTGGTTTTAAAAAGCTTGCGCTCTCCAATTTGTCCAGTGTTTACAGACTCTCAGACTTTGCTAATTTACAATCCGCTTGGGTTATTGCTTATTTAAGTACAGCTACCCACGCTACACTTCTCCACCAGACTTGTTCCTTTTTCATATTGATTAACCTCTTTTGCCCGAAGGCAGAATACAACCAGACTGGCTTAAAAAAAAAAGAAAGAAAAAAAACACACCCACAGGAGTTCCTTAAGGACAAGAGTTCAGCAAATCCTCCCTCCGTTTCCCAACCAGGGTCAGTTTACTCATGCCAATATGCACAGTATACATATTCACCCTGACTCAAAAACTAAATGTGACTTAATTTAATATTGTTTTTTGTTTTTTTGCGGGATGGAAAAAAATCAGTCTGAAAAAAGTATGTCAGCATTAGTGTCTTTATAGAATAGGAATGGCAGATATTGACAAAAAGGAATATCTCAATGTCTCTTTGGATTGTCTGTAAATATTTTGATGGAGGTTCAAGTATCGCACACAACTTGTATGGAGTGTAAATTAAACCCAAATGTGCTGAAATATTAGTGAAATATACCTTTTTTTTGTTTGGAAGATAACACAGCAATATTATGTTTTTTTTTATTTTGAAGCCTTTTTTTGCCAGTCTTTTTTCAATTATATTTTTTTTATAGATGATAACCTCGATTATTTTAAGTTTGCATTATCTCTCATTACAATTGTGACATATCCATCCAACATCTCACTCTCATTCATTCTTAAGCAGAGCGAGAGAGCTGTCTTGATAATGGCGATGACACGATTTGAACCACTAACTCTGCAATTATAGGGCGACAACTCCATTACCCAAGCCACCCTGTGTTATAATTTTATTGATTCAGCAGAAAAACATACCTGGAGTTGAAATTTGATTCAATAAAGCAAACTTGTAGAATTTAGTTGTATGAGACTGTCTTTTCTTAACAAAGAACAAACATTTTTTGCTTTTATTACTGTTTGATTTTGCGTATGCAGTTCAAACGGAATATTGCTTGTAACATGTCTCCGTTTTTAAGCCAGTTGCTATACTAACACGTTTTGCAGATGCCAAACGGAGCTTCATTTGAAACGCATACTCCGTTTTCAAGTTAAACATAAAATACTGATGCAAAGTCATTAAAAAGCTGCAATCTGTCCTAAATTGGTGTTGCAGAGCCGCAAAGTTACAAGTCAGGACAGGACAAGAGCACAACTGGGACGTCACTGAATAGATGAATCATGTTTTGCCTAATTAAAGCGATGAAGATAATGGAGGTCATGACCAGTTGCGTAGGAAACAGAGCATGGTCTGCTGGAGGACGGCTCTTACTTTCACGTTAATAAACAGATTACAAAGTCCTTTGATAAAAATACAAAATAGAAACTTCCTGCAAGCCGTCAACTTTATTCACACAACTTTGAACATCCACAAACATGTCTTCGCTGCGTACAGATAATACATAATACAATACAATACTGTATTATGTTTATGAAAAGCAATGGTATTTTTTACATATGCAGTATAATATAAAAATGAATGTCACTGAGGGCATTAATGTAAAATAATCAATGTGTATGAATAAAATATAAAGCATATTTTACTGAACCATGTTGAAAACCGCAAATCTAAAAAAAAGATCAATGTATTTTAAATTCAAAACAGCTCCCATCTGGGGTTGACATTTGCATTACTTTCAGCCAAAAGCATTTTTTATTCAGTGTATACAGTCAGTAATTTGATCATTGATCAGTAAATCACCTTCACGCAGACATAATAGCATCATGGTCTTGCTTAAGTGCACAATAGTTCACCAGTGCCACATCTTAGTGGCGGGTGAAGGTGTATGAAGCATTTTCTCCAATCTCAGTGGTCTTTCATATCTAGAAACAATCCTAAAACTGATAGTTGATGCAGGCGATGACTGTGTGAAAATAGATGTTAAGAAAAACAAGTGCAGGATTGTTTGACATCATCAGAAACCCAACTTTTTGTTCTTCCAAGTTCAACAGTAGAGAGAGAGAGAAAATACTTAATGGACAGCTCTACCAGAATCATGCTCCTCAGTCATGGTTCAAAATCAATCAAAGGGTCTTTAACTGAAGAGCTATGGCATTAAAATGGACATATTATGCATCATTTGTATTGTTCTGGGCCTTTCAACATACATTCGAGTACCTCTGCTTTGGCATCTAATATGTGACCACTTGATGCCTATGGTTAGAGAATACATTCTTTTTTGCATCAGCTACACACTACTTGGATTTGGGGTTAGCACACCATCTACTGGCAGCAGTAGGAATGAACCATTGGAAAAGATGTATATAAGCAAACAGTTGTAGAAGACGTGATTTGGGGCCAGAAATGTTCACAACGAGTCGGGTGATGATTTATGGACTTTATGGAACTCTATCTGTGTATGTGGGGGAAATTAAAACAGATATTTCTGAGCGCTCAGAGCAAAACTACTTCATAAAGAAGTGTACAAAATCCAGGTATGTTTTACATTATTATTACATTATATACATTATATATGTATAACACATGAAAGTATTTTCATGCTTACAGATAAGTACAATAAATCATCCTTGAAAATAGTTTTGTTCTTTGATATTCTAATCCCTTGAATCCCCAGAACACGCAATTACATTCATACAAAACAAAAGACAGCACATCTGATAAGTGTAAGTACAATGATGGCTGCAGCTAACAAGGGATCCGGGGTGTATTAAATGAGATTGTATGGTGATATTATTCTCTTGTATCAACTCTAATGCATTTAATTAAAAGCCCTGATCACCACATCAGTTCTCATTTCCTCCTGGTGCTCGGAGAAACACAGTGCATTATTTCCACTGTACAAAGATGGCAGACGGCCAAGCTGCTGAATGTACTCGGACTATGGACTTTTGTATCCAACATTCTCCCCTTTGACAACACTGCCCATTGCAGGCTGTATATTTAAATAGCTATTTTGATTTGCAATTCAAGTAAAATGACCCTGTTGTTCACGGGCCAAAAACGGCTCACTTAATTTAGCATTGCAATTATTCTCTGTGATGATGCCGAATCACATTAAAGGATTGGACAATGATGCGTGGTCTGTTTATCCAAGGCATATATTATTTAACCACAAAGCGTCATCCCTGTCAAAACAAAACACTATTAATTTGGAATGGTCAACAAACGCTGCCTTTTACATGTGATAAAAACAATAATGGGTTTTTAAGGTGTATTTTCTCTCCTTTGTATTCAACCGTTATACACATAAGGAAGTAAAAGATGTGTGATAATAAGTGATTGAAACTACCTACAAGTATCAAGATAAATCCATACAGCATATAAAAAATACCAGTTGTGAAGATTTTTTTTGCATTATTATTTTGCGATATTAAGACATTATTATGGCAATCCATAAAAAAATTGCAAAATTTGAGTGCAGTGTACTAATATCCATGAAAATGCAGTAATATCTATTCATGTCCTTGCTTGGAAGATTTTATTTAATTTTACTTAATTTTACTTTATTATTTTATGATATATTATGTTATTTTATGTTATTTTATTTTATTTTATTTTATTTTATTTTACTTTATTTTATTTGTATTGTATTGTATTATATTTATCAATTCAACGTAAACAATATTAATATCAATGTGCATTTCACTCAGAATTATCATGTGTGCAACTCTGCCCTGATTTCACAGTTTCAGACATCAATTAAAGATGATTACACCGCAAATTCTTGTCTAATTGTACAGAAGCCTTTTTAATATATAGATACTGAATATTCTAGTCTTCCAAAACAACAACAACAACAAATATAAATCTGCCGCCTCTGAATTATACACTTAGCCTCTTCAACCTCTCCATCTTCTCCATATATTTTTGACCAAAACTATAATTTGATATTTTCTTAATGTGATAATAAGGTAAGTTGCTCAAATTTGTGCTATTGAAAGGAGAGATATGAAAAGATGCATGTTTGAGTAATTTTTCATTCAAGACCCATTGCACTGAAAAGTCCAGTTTTCACATTCCCACACACACACTTCTCTGTACTTCCTAGAATATTATTATTATTTATTTATTGTTATTTATTTATTGATGTATTTATTGCCATTTATTTATTTGTTTATTTAAACTGGCAAATACATGGGATTCTTGATTTGTCAGACAAACTGTTTTTGTGTGATTGAGTTTACCATTAATGAACCTGTATGTTATAATTTAAAATGGATAAAATGTCAAACAGTCATATGTGTGTCATAGATAATAACTATAACCCAACAATAACATGTCTGAAAAAAAATTAATAATAATAATGCTAAGAAATTTTAAAATACATATCTATTTTCTCTACTTCATGTTTAAATATTTGTTTGTAAAGGGTATAATTGTCTCTTGGATGATTTCCAGACACAATTCCCTCCTGCTTTTAAAAGTGCCATAATAAAACAGGCGTGATATCTCTTCTGGACAGTTGCAGTTTGGAATGAAGTCAACAGAATGTATTGGTGTAGACATAGCCCCAGGTAAAACTACTTCTTGTGCCAAACTAGGAGAGAGACGTCCAGGAGGATGCTGCTGACACTCCTGATACATTACAGCTTTGGGCTACAGCTGACACAACCATTTGCATTATTAGAGAGCAGTAGACAGTCCAGCGCAATGCAATAAGACTTTTGTAAAGGACTTTAGATTGTGTTTTAAAGTATTGTTTGCCGTTGTGTTCCAAGTTGACAAAATTGAAATAATGTTTATGGGGTGAAAAAATACTGCCACTGGACAACACGAAACATTTTTACAGGGGTCGGTAGAGACCGTTAACACAAAACAGGCTGCGTAACAATAAGAACACTAAAGCAACTCTAGAGATGGCACATGTGATTACAACAACATTAAGGCATGATATTGTGCAAAACATTAAAATAACAAAAATAACTAAATTTTATTATTATAATCAGAATCAGAAAAGGTTGCAATTGTCAATGAACAGAATTCACAAACATAGGAACTTGTTTCGGCATTAAGGTGCAACATAAAACACTGAGCAATAATAAAAACAACATATATGAAACATATATGAAATCAAAAGGAAAAAAGTTAAGATTTACTGTAGTATAAGATAAAAATAGACTTACTATGTACACAAGAATTTACAGTTAAATTTACAGTTGTAGTGCAGTGAGTGATTGATTAAATTGTAGTTAAAGTGACAGGTGTTTAGAAGTGTTCATGAGTCCAACGGCAGAGGGAAAGAAACTGTTCTTGTGGCAGGAGGTTCTGGTCCGGATGGACAGTAGCCTCCTGCCTGAGGGGAGTGGTTCAAATAATCCATGTCCAGGGTGAGAAGGGTCAACTGTGATCCGACCTGCTCGTCCCAGAGCCCTGGAGACGTACAGGTCCTGCAGAGATGGAACTCTGCAGCCGATCAATTTTTTCAGCAGAGCGCACAATGCGCTGTAGTCTCTGTTTGTCCCTGGCTGTGGCTCCAGCGTACCACACGGTGATGGAGGAGGTGAGGATGGACTCAATGATGGCTGTGTAAAAAAACTGCACCATCATCTGCGCTGACAGCTGGGCTTTCCTCAGCTGACGCAGGAAGTACATTCTCTGCTGGGCCTTCTTGATGAGGGAGCTGATGGTGGGCTCCCACTTGAGGTTCTGGGTGATGATGTTGCAGAGAAAGTGGAAGGAGTCCACAGTGGTGATGGGGGATTCTGTCATGGAGAGGGGGGGCCGGGGGGCTGTGACTTTCCTGAAGTCCACGATCATCTCCACTGTCTTCTGGGCGTTGAACTCCAGGTTGTTACCGCTGACCGGCTGACAGACTCATCCCCGTCTGATATGAGCCTGATGAGGGTGGTGTCGTCCGCAAACTTGATCAGTTTTACGGAGTCGTGGCTGGAGGAGGCAGCAGTTTGTGTACAGGGAGAAGAGCAGAGGAGAAAGTACACAGCCCTGTGGAGCTCCTGTGCTAATAGTCCGAGTGTCAGAGATTCTTCCCCAGCCGCACGCACTGCCTCAGACCCGTCAGGAAGTCAGTGATCCACCTGCAGGCGGAGTCAGGCACGTTGAGCTGGGAGAGCTTGTCCTGGAGCAGAGCAGGGAGGATGGTGTTGAACGCAGAGCTGAAGTCCACAAACAGGATCCTGGCGTAGGTTCCCTGGGAGTCCAGATGCTTCAAGATGAAGTGGAGTGCCAGGTTGATGGCATTGTCTAGAGACCTGTTGGCTCTGTAGGCAAACTGCAGGGCGTCCAGCAGGGAGGAGGTGAAGGATAAATATTTCATTGTTGTGTAGATGAAAGAGTGGATAGGAACACAGAGATAGCGAGGAACTATTGGAGAGGAAACACGCCTAGAAGCTGGAAACTTTATACATTCAGTCATGGTTTACTCCAGGTCTAGA
This sequence comes from Chaenogobius annularis, assembly GCA_015082035.1. Classification (NCBI taxonomy): domain Eukaryota; kingdom Metazoa; phylum Chordata; class Actinopteri; order Gobiiformes; family Gobiidae; genus Chaenogobius; species Chaenogobius annularis. Next base: position 369,086 of record BJKM01000372.1, on the reverse strand, counting down.
CCAACTTTATCAAAGTGACTGCTGCCACTGTGGTCTACTGTGAGCCTGGATTTGGTGCCGGTGTTCAGGCATCATAACTGTCTTTCGTGATTCGTTTTGGCAAACCGTCGTGGTCAGGAAGCAAAGCCAAGAAGCTTATACGGTGACACAACACATCAAACGACACATATTCTCATTAAATGTTTATTTTTTTTGTTGTGAAGTACTTTCTGGGTTCATTACATGCACAGTAATAATCAGAAGACCTAATCAGTAGATCTGATTTTGTTGTGTGTTCAAGAGAAATTTGATCAAAAACATCTGGTCACTCGTGTCAGTGAACCAGTGTGAACTGTTGTATTTGGAAGAAAAAGTACGGTGAAGTTTTAGATAACTCTTTCAATCTTTGCATAATTTTTCTCATCCAAACCTGCACAGGTGTGAACAATCAGATGGAAATCAGATTACTCACACCAGATGTAACTGCTTACATGACAATCCAGAAATCAGATAATAATCAGATTTTTGGTCGGCATGTAAACATAGCCACTGTAGATGCAAACTATAATATCACATTTATGAAGCCAGGGGTATGGAATTATGTATCAAAGAAAATGAAATAACTTTAGATTCAGATTACACACTTAATACCCTCAAATATAGTGCATGGTTAAAAACACTTTTTTAAAAAATAAAACAAACACACACAAAAAATCTAAAATCACTTTTTCATGTTGTTGAGGGAGGGGGAGGGCGTGCTACAGGCGCCTGTGGGTCATCCAGACACGAGATAGCACGAGGGCTATGTGGCCACCCTTTGCTTCGCTGACAGGGCTGCAAACCCTTGGCCTTCTTTCAGTGAACTCCATGATAAAATGAAATGGTTTTCAGTGCACTGCTGTGTTTTGTCAGGGCGATCGCATTGATGATTGAAGAAAATGGTTGAGTTACATTCATACTTTTGTTTTTCATTCATAGTTGCAACGCCTTCACTGAGAAGCCACAATGTAGATAGTCATGGAAATAAAAGAGAGTGTTAAAAAAGAGAATCCTTCCTTAAATCGTAATGGAGGTTTAAGATTCAACCTTCCAGTTGTTTATAATGGTCTGCTGAAACCCTGGAGGCGCCCGGGGCATTCTGGTGCTAAACAGGCACTCTAGGTGAGGCAGCCAAATGCCAGAGAACAATAGAACAATAGGCCCATCCCAGTTAAGTTTCAATGGGCCATTAGCAGGAGGTCCCGCCCTGTGGGCAGGGCTTTCACAGAGTAGGATATAAACAGGAGTTCTCAGACTTGTTTCACTGATTGAGAATGACTCTTGGATAACGTATAGTTTTTTCTAAAACAGAGTCCAGATGACTACAACTGAATATTTTTCTACAATGGAACACTCCTGGACGAATGAGGGATTACACCGACATGGACATAAAGTAAAAACATTTCATGAAAAAGTGTGTCGAAACCGCTGCCATAGTTATTAGATTCCTTTGACCTTGCTCTACGTCTAGCTGTATTTGGATTAATCACCTTGAGATGTGTACATTCATAGTGATCCGTTGAAAGCCTTTAAAACCTATATTCCAACAGTGTGTAATGCCTTGCTTCACAAATCCACCGCTGTCTGATTATTTCCAACCTCCTACATGCCGCCGCTCTCCCATTACATCTCCAACATTGTGTCCCTTTCATTCAGATGGCTTTTCCTCTCACATAAGATTAGCTTTAGCCATATACAGTCGCTCTCATGCCTTTTAGCTCTAATTGCCGGCAGTAGCTGATTGGCATGTGAATCCAGGCCTTGTCGTGACTAAATATGAGCCATGTGTAGGTGTGCGTATGTGGTGTGCAGCATTCCATTAGTCCGAAAAATGGCAAGGGTAATTTTGCTTTTTCTTTTGGCATGGCGTGAATTATATAGCGCCTGTCATCTCGTGATATCTCCAAAGCACAATATACATGCCTTGGGAAAGAAACGGTGCAATTTAAAGTTCCAAGTGTCATTTGCATTTCCGCACAGCCATAAATGTCAGTTCCAGCGGAGATAAGTGTGCCGCCATAAAATCTAGTACACATGTTTTTCAAAGCAGTGGAATAATTTATTTCCATTTTAACTGTCAGTGTTGGTTGTGTCTTTTTGGATTTATTTGGATAAATTATCTTCAATTCCCAAGTGAGACTGTCTGTGAGCTACAAGAAGTATGATTGGAGCCGGCAAGTAAGAAAGTACCACCGGCATTTATTGCATTTTTGAAAATTACTTTTGCAGTCAAAGCGTCTCAATTTCAACAACAGTGTCCAGATGACTTTGAAACCTTTTCTACTACTAACCACCTGGATGAATGATTCATTACACCGTCTCATTTCAAAGAATTAAGGGGAGAAACCAGGTTGAAAATGCCTTCCGGATAGCAGCTGAAACATTCTTCCAGATGACAACCTTCTCCAAACCTGGAAGATGAGGAATTATATGGTCTCCTAAATGTACAATGCATACAATAAAAATGGTAGAGATCGGGCAATATATCGGGCCAATATTAGCATTTTTAGATATCGGCCATAGGCGATACTAGGCCAAACTAACGGGGCTTAAGCCCCAGATGTCTTGGGTGTAGCCCCAAATCCAAACTGCCCCTCAGCCACTGGGTTAACCTGCTGTAGAGAGACCTGCAACTACTGGACTAACGTGCCCTTGCGTGGGAGCAGGCTGTCAGACCTAAACACCTTGAGTTCCAGCCCGCGCGCTCCTGTACAGTGTGACAGAGCAGCGGCCCGTGCAAAACTGTCGGATTAAGCCAGAGTGCCAATTCGGCTTTATAGGAAACAGCAGTGACACCAGGGTGACACACACAGCAGTGCGCACCGTATACTGCGTATACCCGGTAGTACGACTGAATTTGCTTACCACTACAAATTGAATGGTCCCTGTATCCCCACGATACGTCAAACTTTACTCTGCTCTTTCCTTGCAGTCGAGTGTGACGTAAAGCGCATCTGAGGGGTCATCCCTCCTTTTTCTGTTTTCACTCTCACACGGGGCACAGGCAGGGACCAGTGGGCTGAGTACACTCGGAAGAGAAGAAAAAACGGATGGTGAAGGCACAACCTTGTTCTGCTGGAGTCAAGCTAGAAAATAATGACAATCTGCCTCATATTCAGAGAAAGATGCAAAAGAGTGAATGAATTTAGGCTTCATTAAACAGGACAGTTTCAGCATGAAATGGGGATGTGAGAGGGGAGCAAACTGTCCAGGCTGGGATTCAAACTCACGATTCTGCGGCCGGCTGCACATGGAGCCTGGCATGTGTGCTGCCGCCTTAACCACTCGACCACAGGGCAGTACTGGCTATAAGTATTTATTATCCTCACGTTGACTCTCGAACTATACTACTACGCCTTTCACCAGTAGCACTCTGACAAAACAATTCTAGACCTCAGTTATAAGTTAGAATAAAGAAAATATCAGGCCTTTGTTTGCCACATTTGTTTGTTAATGGCTCTTGCCAAAGAGCTCTTAAAATTCACAAGAATGTAGGAAATATGTTCTGCTGTTTTAAAATGTTCATGGGGGACCCCCCTTTCTATATTTAAAAAATAGGAAGCACAAATGTTGAAATTCGTTAATTGGCCTGTGCTGAGCAACACCCCTGAACTCCAGGCCAATTTTTTATGAAGTGCTTGTTTGGACAGCTATTGCTGGAAGGACTCCTCCACACCACACCGCATGTTTAGCGCATAGCCAGAGTAACCAGCTGGGCTTTTTTGAAGAAAAGCGATTTTGTTCTTCCTGTTACTTTCTCTCAAAGCCTTAGTATACAATGTTGATTTAACTAATAAAACGTCATTGTAAAATGAAAAGTATAGTTTCAGTGTGATAGCCTACTACCGTATTTTGCGGACTATTAGCCGCTACTTTTGTCAGATGTTTTGAGCCATGCGGCTTATTTAGAGGCTGCGGCTTTTCTGTGTTTTTTTTTTTTTTTCACCGCTAGGGGCGCACTAACCGGAATTAGAATCAAAACTACAGAAAAGTTAAGCAAAGAAGCAGATGTTGCTTTTTTATTCAGCTAGCAAATAGAACACGGACGACAAATTACCAACTATAAATTATTTTCAAATTCTTGCCCCATCATTATGGAACCCAAACGAAGAAGTTCGTATGAAGCAAGTTTTAAGCTGAAGGCCATCGATCTTGCTAGGAAACCGCGCGGGCTGCACGCAAGCTTAACATCAATGAATGTACGCTGAGACGCTGGAGGGGGGACAGCGGGGAGAGGTCATGCCATGCCAAAAGTCAAGGAAAGAGTTCTGCGGCCTATACAAAAGGTGCGGCCTATGTATTGTTTTATTATCGTTTTTTTAAAAATAGAGCAAATGCGGCTTATATAGGGGAGCGGCTAAAAGTCCGGAAAATACGGTAATTGTTGTTTTTCTAAGTTGGCTCCGCAGCACAAGCTACTAGTGATGCGCTGGTTGTCTTTTTACCCTTGGCTTGAGACGAACTAAGAAATGATCATTTCATAGCGGGCCGAATTGTCGAATCATGAAAGGCTGCCGTCTTGCTCAAATGTGTCCATGTGTACCTTGCATTTAGCTGCGTTTAATAGAAGCAGGGTGGCTTGATCACTGCTATGTTTTTTATTTATTAAAATAAGGAAATCCCTTAAAAAAGCCTTAGAAATCTGCCTTGAAAATCTGTTATTGCTATTGGCCATTGGCTGGCCAAATGTTTGGCATCGGCCAAGGAAAAACCCATATTGGCCAACCTCTAATAAATTGTTTAGTGTCCAAGTCCTAGTCTTCGTGATAAATTCTGTGAGAAGAAGCCAAAAAAGATTCTTTTGGTCTTCTTTAACTCTAAAATGTGTCTAACTTAATTAGATCTGTTGACTTTGTGTGTTGACGGCATTTTGTACATGTAAAAACTGAAAGAAGAAAAAAAAAAAATATATATATAAATATAGTTCTGTTTTCCTTTATTTTAGTTGTACACACGCACAAATGGCATCACCCAATGGCCCCTAACTGAAGGCCAAATCTGCTTAAATCAGGAGCTGTATGCAGAGGCAGATAATATGAAGGTTCACGTTCTGTGTATAGATTATCCTTTTGACTGTCATCTGTGCCACGCTAAGCTAGCATTCACACACTGCTTGGGCACAGTGCAATTTCTGAATTTCATTTTTGGTTCCCCCAGAAAGCACAGGAGAGGGCAACATTTCAGTTCCTATAGAATAAACAGAAAAAAACCTTCACCCATGTTTTTATTTGTTTAGATAAAATGTAATTAACTAAAACATTTCTGAAGTACCATGTGGTTACAGCCAAACATTTGCACATTTTCCGTATCTTGTGTCATCATTTAAATCTCTGGGACAATTACCTTTTAACAATGTATAATTAATCTTAACCTGACTTGTAGTACTAGCTACACCAAAGGACTGCCATCTGCTGAGGGTCCAGTGACAGACAACCAAAGCTCTTGTCTGGGGACTGAACCTAGGTTAGAGTAAACTGGGTCGGCCATTGTAAAAACAAACTCTTTTATTCCCAGTGAAGCAAACATCACATGTGCTTACTGCTGATGGAATTAATCACATTTAATTGCGGGTCCAATTAAAAACACGTATTGTTCAGTACTATGGGGACAGGACACGGCTGTAAACAAAGTTAGCTTTACTGTACTGGGGGAAGCTGCTCCGATTCTGAGGACAAAAGCGGCTGTGTTCCCCTGAGTGGATTTGTACAAACATAATAACACTCTCTCCCCTCACAGTGCAGTGGAAGCAGCGGCAGTTGAGGCGGTGTGCTCAGTGGTGATGTTACAATGTACTGCGAGCGTCTGTGTATGTGTGTATGTGTAATGTGGGCGCGCACGCAGACATTGAGAATGTTTGAATCCAGAATGCTGCCTCTAGCAGAAATCTCCCCTGACCTACCTCTGACTCACAGACAATAACAGTCATGAATGTATCTTGAAGCTGGATCAGACCGACCAATCAGAGGGCAGCTTCATGGTTTTAGCTGAAGCCAAAGGCCAAATGAACCAATAGAAACGACACAGAAGGACAGACGCTGGCTGCTGATTTTATTGTTTTTGTTTTTTGAACTTAGAGAGGAGGGAAGCGCTATTCTGGACTTTCCTTCCCACAATGCCCCACGATGAGCTGGACAGCTGCAAGAGCCCGTTCAGCAATAGAACTCGGGTCCCCGAACCGCACCCGGACCGGAGTCAGTGTACACCCGGTCTTACTGCCGTGCTGCTCCACTGAGAGACACGGGAAATCACTTGTAAAACTGTTCAGGAACATAAGTAAATATGCAAATATGTGTGAGGGGACTATATTTGTACAAGCTAGCTAGCAAGCTTAAAATGTAAATAATCTTGTTCATACCGGGGGTTAGTTGATTCAGATTCATCTTATTTTATTCTATGTGATACTGATATCTAATTGAGTTCTTTATTTTTATTTATTTATTTATATATATATATATATATATATATATATATATATATAAATATAAATATAATTATATACACACACACACACACACACACACACACACACACATATATACACATACTGTATACACATTGTGTTTTTATATATATATATCGTTTTTGAGAACTCATATTTCCCTCTGCACGGAGATGAAATAAATATCTTTCTGATTCTGATGTGTGCATTTTCAGATGGGATTCAGCTAAAGTTTGATCTCTCTGCTCGCTCTGCTGTTTTGACACTTTTCCCAATCACGTTGCAGTATTTGCCTTTTCCCGATCACTTTTAGCTAGATAATTCCCATGATAAATGTGTAGAACTCCACTCAATCTGGCTTCTGCAGTGTCTGTGTGAATGATCCTGTGTAAGTGTATGTAAGTATTTATAAAGATTGCACATTTATACATTCATTATTTGATTATAAAACTATATTTATTCGAGATACTTCTGAAAAATAACAACTGACTTTCTTTGTTTATAGTGAAATGGGCTGTTGATAGAACACAGCCGACGCGCACACGTGAAATATTCTTGCTCACAGGTTGCATGCTGGAGCGAGAGGATGGTATTATTTGCAGGTATTTCCATTGGTACACACACCACAACTGACATCTTCATTTACCGTGCTCCCTGAAGTGCTCGTGTTGCCTTTTAGCACCTGCACCATAGCGGAAATATTTATTCAGTCAAAGAAAGAAGTAAAACTGTCAGAAACACAAACAAGGAAGGATTACGTCCCAAACGTAATAACGCTGGAAAAATTAGGAGTTTTTAGATTCCTCAGAGCATAATTAAAGTTTTGAGAATGATGCTGCATTTATGTGAAGGATTTACGTTAATCAACCCCTTCACTGCCATTTATTCTGTCATAAGATTAATGCGGCAAGTTGTGCAGCCATTTCCTAACAAATAAGATCAGCAACATTTGTGGATCATAAGTTTGGATATTGATTGGCCTCTGCTCTCCATCTAAAATTCTAGAACAGGAACGCAATCAATTTATAGGTTTCAGCTTCCTGTTACAAGCACAGTTTTGAGGACTTTTCATCATTCAAATTATATCAAATGTAGTTTTAATAGTAATAATAAGGCATCCAATGTATGCAGTACTTTTTTGGACACTCAAAGACGCTCCACGTTGCATTGTAGATTCACTCCACACCTGGTGGCGGAAGCGAGGCTGCCAATCTGCAGCATCAGCCCTTTAGACCATCACCAGCCACTCACACACCCACCACTTTCATATTAGTCGGGACACAACAGCTGCCCCACTGTGACTCTTAGCGGTCCCAGCGGTGCCCATCCAAGGACTAGCCTGGCCCTGAATTGCTTGGCTTTCACGTTGACGAGGATTTTTCAATTATCCTAATGTTAAACATAGTGTACAGCAGCTTACACTGTAAATCAGCATGACAGTTACGTTATGCTATATTCTGTTAAAAGTCTTCCAGTGGCAGAATTCTTTGACTGCCATTTTGTTTCAAGTAATTGTAGACACATGTCAAAAGCTGCTGCAGACGTCTAAAAACAACAGGCGTGGGGACTGTCAAGATTGCGATCGATGTCTACAAAGCACATCAAAGCTCCATTAACTCCGGACTCTTGTCTTATTAAAGAAGAAATAATCCTCTTCTGGGACGCGGCTCAGATTGTGGAAATATATGGTGCAGGCTAAAGACACACGCGAGACTTTGAAGATAATAGCCTGAGTGTCTGAAGGGCCGGCGTTTACTCCACTATATAAAAACTAATCTAGCAAAAAGACAATACAGCCATATCTATGTGGCCCCGAGGACGACATGTGCTACTAGAATAAATATAGTGTGGTTAGAGCTTACTCACACAGAAACAAAAGCTCGGTATTCATCTGCTGCTTTTAATGAGTCATCTTCATCATGAGGCAAAGAGGACTGTAAAGTATGAAGTGTAAAGAAAAAAATCTAATTAATCAATCATTTCAATTATGCTTTTCTTCCACCATAATTCGGCTGAACAGCACACAATAATGTCTTCTATATATTAAGAATACACATGTAAGTTATTCAAACTTTTCTACACTGAATCTCTTGTAGACAGAGCAGAGGCAATTCATAAACGTGTTGGCATTATTTCAACTTTAGTTTATTGAGTTTATTTTACAGGGGCCGTGTACAGAAGCATCAATCAAAGAACACGTTGAAGTTTTTGTACCAGATTGTGGCTCTCAGGGCTCATTTCCATCTGCAGTCCCTGAGACAAACAATACATAGAACATTTGGCAATGGTGAATGTTTTGCTGTCTTTTTCTTTTTCTGGATCAGATGTTTTCCCAGGACACCACGAAATGTTAAAATAATAATAATAATAAATACAGCCACAAGCGGCAATGATCAGCCCTTGGCCACGCCGCACTGCTGCTCCGCAACGCACGAGGAGGGGATGCTGGCGCCCCTCCTTTTATTACACCTACTGCCCAAGCTATCGCGCCTCCTCCTCTCCTTTGCTTTATGAAAAAATTGTCAAAGTTTGCGGCTGTGCCGCACAAAGACCATAGTACCTGTCCAAAAACTGGAAGTAAATGTTGTTGCCCCACTTCTCATGATCATTTCCCCAAATTTCCCCTTGTCTGGACAAAAGCGTTGGCAATTTTCCCATAGACATAACATTAGGGTTTATTTCATCGCTACGGCTACGCCATAAGAAATATGACATGGGTCTCATAGACTTTTTTGATCGGGATGCCAGAGCTTGATTTTGTGCCAAATGTCAGGAATTTTGAAAAAGCAAAATGCTTTGCCACCCGTGCCAAAGGCCAAATGTTTTAAATTCAGGGCAAATTTTGCAACTCTGCCAACTCTTGATAACTTTTGACGCCCCATTATGAATTTTACTCAATTCAAGCTTGGTCGGGTGAATGTCCAATGAAGAGTTTGAAAAAGTATGAAGTGGAAACGTGGACATTTCAGATTTTACCACTGGAAAAACATGGGAGGTTTATGTCATCGCTACGGCTACACCGTAAGAAATGTGATATGAGTCTTTTCTGATCGGTATGCTAAAATTGAATTTTGTGCCAAATTTCCTTAGGTGAAACATTAAAGTCATGATGAGGACACACAGTTGAAATATGGTTAAAAGCTCATTAAATGTTTCCTTTAAACCTGAAATTATTCCAAGTAGCCCCTGGTTGGGAAATATGTAATATGGCTTGCAAGAATGCAGTCCTCTCCCTCGTTTTCTCCATTTCCTTTCTCCCTCTCTCTCTTGCCATCTCTTCCCTCTGTCTGTTCCTTTCATCCCTCCTCTATCTCAGTCTCTCCCTCTCTTTCCTTTCTTCATCTCTTTCCCCTCATTCCCTCCGTCCCCTCTTTCTCTCTACCCCCTCACTCCCCCGCCTCCTCTCTCTCTCCTTTTCTCTCTGTATGTTGGCGTTTCTTCAGATTACACATGTGCCACAGTCCTGATAGTGAGTGACTGCCACTGGAGCCCGATAGCATCAACGCGTTACACTCCATATTCCCTGGGCCAGTGGGAGGCAAACATCAAATGGCACATATTCGGACTCATTATCTGTGATGTCGGTGAATAAACAAGCCCTGCCGACACTTCTGTACACATTTTCACATCCACGGTCCACCTTCATGTGTGTCTGTGCACTTCTTTTAAGTCTCATTTGTGCTTAATGGGATTTCTAACAATAGACATGTGCCATCGGAAAGTAAAGTGAGATGTGAGTGGCTGGAGACTGGCTGGTGTGGTTCAAAATCTGCTTGTTCATTTGTTGTGTTCTTGGGTAAGACATTCATTAACATAGATTTGAGAATGATTATGAGTGTGCAGTGTAAATGTGTAGTCCGATTTGCATGTAATGTTTTGTCATTTGTGACCAGATAGCTAAAGTAGTGTCCTTAAAGTTGTTATTGCCACCTGCAGGTCAAGTTAAAGCGCCGGGATCTCATTCATAAAACTTTACGTGGAATTCTCTCAAACACAAACTTCCACAAACTCGCAGAGCACAGATGTTCTTCTGCCTCATCTCTGAAAGCTTCAACATACAAAGGTCAGACTTCAGACAAAGTGGGGCTACTTGGAATGGACCAGACCACACATTACAAGTTGTCTTTTATAGATAACAAGCATAAAAAGTTACATATGTAAAATGTGTTTGCACGCATGCTTAATAAATCATCGTAAAAATGAAATAGATAAATAAAAACACCCATCAAAAAACAATCGAATAAATGGAAGATCGATATGTTTACTGCTGTGTGCGGAACATTCCAGGCAAAGCGATAACATGGTGACACCAGAAAAGTTACATAGTGCATCTTTCAAACGTGCCAGTAATTCGTTTAAACTTTGACAACCTCAGACAAGACAAAGTACACATTAACAGACATATAAGTTGATTTTTAAGAGTTATCTTTATTCTCCTGCATTCCTGACAATATTGCTCCAAAAATGCCCTTTTGTCCATTCCCCGTACACACCCACTGCTCTCAAATTTGTATTTTGCAAATAGGCGATAAACATAGGATTGTGAAGCTATTTTGGCCTCAGGTGACAGTGATTTGAAACAAGGTGCATGTTCCCTCCGTACGCCACTTGATTGTGATGACAATTGTGATGCACCGTTTTTTATTGTTTTCGATTAAATTGTGATTTAAAATATAAAAAAAGTGGAATTGTGTGTCAGCGTGCTCTTACACCAGTGAAGAGCTCTTACACATCACAACAACCACTCGTACAGATTCAACACCATCCTCACTGCTCTGCTCCAGGACAAGCTCTCCCAGCTCAACGTGCCTGACTCCACCTGCAGGTGGATCACTGACTTCCTGACGGATCGGAGGCAGTGCGTGCGGCTGGGGAAGAATGTCTCAGACACTCGGACTATCAGCACAGGAGCTCCACAGGGCTGTGTGCTTTCTCCTCTGCTCTTCTCCTTGTACACAAACTGCTGCACCTGCAGGCACGACTCCGTAAAACTGATCAAGTTTGCGGACGATACCACCCTCATCGGGCTCATCTCGGGACGGGGATGAGTCTGTCGACAGGAGGGAGGTGGACCGGCTGGTGTCCTGGTGCAGTGGTAACAACCTGGAGTTCAATGCCCAGAAGACAGTGGAGATGATTGTGGACTTCAGGAAAGTCACAGCCCCCAGCCTTCACTCGCCTCCCAGGATTCTGGAACAAGCAGGTCGGATCACAGCTGACCCTTCTCACCCTGGACTATTTGAGCCTCTCCCCTCAGGCAGGAAGCTACAGTCCATCCGGACCAGAACCTCCCTCCACAAGAACAGTTTCTTTCCCCCTGCCGTTGGACTCATGAACACTTAACACCTGCAACTTTAACAATTGTTCAAACCAATAACCATTTATTGCACTGCAAATTTTTTTGTTTTTTTTGTACTCTTCTGCCCAACTGGAAATTGTGTATATATTCAGACCAGAAGTCTATTTTATTATATGATATATTTTGCTACTATTATTCATTGTTCATCTTCATTGTTGTATGTTGCACCTTAATGCCAAAGCAAGTTCCTAGTTTGTGAATTCTGTTTACTGACAATGTCAATAAACCCCTCTGATTCTGATTCAGTGTCATATATGATAACAAAATAGCAGACAAAACCATATTTTTTCAAAAACCACCCTTATCACTGCTATCGCTCTGTTTTCAACACAGAACATAGAAGGTGAGATCATTAACCTTTCCATCCAGACAGGAGCTCCTTTGTGAGTGAAGGAGACATTTTGTTGGCTGAATCAGAGCGTACCTTATACTTGGCAGCTGCTGTTCCGTTGTCTCCCTTCTCCTGTTTTTGCTCAGATTGGAAAGAAAAGTAGGTTGACGCGCCATGACGTCCCTCAAGTTACCGACATCTGAGCAGCCTGCATAGACACAAGCCAAACATTCCCCGAGATATTTCAGTATTAAGAGCGTCATTCCAGAATTTGATCTCGTGGTTTTAGAACGATGGCAGGGGCATGTCTAACTCTTGGGCAAATCAGTTTGTTAAAGAAATGACTAAACAGGCCAAAAAAATAAGGTATTATGTTCCAAAAGTTGTAATGCCCAAAAAAGTCCTTTCAACTGCTAACAATATCTCAATGTTAGTCTATTGCTGTTTAAATACTATTGTGAAACGTGTGCATATGCCAAGTAACTAGAAAGTCATTGACCAAAAACAAGATTACATTTTCAACATTAAAAGACACATTCTAATTCAATTGTAAACCGTGGACAGTCTAAAATGTAAAATTTGAGTGAGCGAAAAGCTACACAGGTTTTTTGCTTTTGGCAGCTAGCACAGATATAAATTATGAATCAGTTTGTTGATGTTTGGGGATGAATTATTAAAAACTTCCACACCTCAGCAGTACTTTTGGATTGAGCGTGTAATGTTCTCCTGCTGGAATCTCTATTTGTAAACCATCTTGTTTGATCTCTAAAAGTCAAGATTTCCGTTTAGTTTAGTCTCAATGAATACGTTGGTTTGAGTCAGGGCTGTTTCAGGCTTTGTGTGGGCCCTGGGCAAAATACTGCTATAGAGCCCTTATTTTCAAAATTACTATTGAGTATTTCCTAAACCCACACATCATTAACGAACAGGCTAGAATTCAAATTCAATAACACATTTTGGTGTGAGAATCAATACGTTTCTATACCTTGCCCATACAAATACATTAATGTTTTGGTTATGATCCACCCATCACTAATATTCAGCTTTCGGGCTAATGAATGTGGATAGTAGTGAATGTGACAAGTTTTGTTAACTCGCAGATCTTTTTGGATTGGTGTTCCACAACTAAACTAAATTGGATGTTTAGTTTCTTTGCTTTTTGTATGTGTTTTCATATGTTGCTAAAATAAATTGACATACTAGTGCACAGGTAATATCTGGTATAATCAAGCAACACCTTTCATCAATAGAACAAAATTGCACCATGCATAATTTGAAATTTGGCAGTGAGACAGGAATATACAGGACAAGTTTTGTGCTGAAGAGCTGCAACTGATGATTATTTTAGTAATCGACTAGTCAACTTTTCTTTTTCTTTTTTTCACAATTAGTCGACTAGTAATATGGTTATTTCTAATGTGGCTTGTAGATTGTAAGTAAAACAAGAATATTATTCATGAAAAAAATCTGAACTTTTAGATTTAATAAAAGTGCTATCTTTACTACATGGTATGTTTGACAGTCTGTTTATGCTCCAGATAATAATTTCCAATCATCATAATGACCGTCCATGGGAATGGATTGTTGGTGCATGGAAGTGGATCTCTCCTTCACTTGGGTTCTCCTCGAGGTTTCTCTTTTTCTCAGAGGAGGGTCTAAGGACAGGGGATGCTCGCTTGTCCATTTGCTTATTCCCTTTAAGTACGGATCAATCTGCTTATTTACTTTTTATTGACCAGTGACCAGTTTCATTGTTTGTTGATTTGTTTCTAACTTCCTGGGGACTGCTGTTGAGATTTTGGACTCTAAAAAAATCTATTGAAACAAAACTGAATTAAAATGTCTATGATTATTTTAGAAGCCAACTTTGAAGGATGGCATTCTCAGTTACTCCTATATACATGGTAATTGTAATCAATTGAGACATTCCGAGCCAAAACGCGATGCACGGACAACGTCTCGATGCACAGAATACGCATATTGCGAATACGCATATTTTGAGCTTTTTCTTGTTTTTCTTGTTTCCAAAGACGACAACAGCCAACAGCAGCAGAACGGCAGATAATGAACAGTCCTGGGCCGGTAGCAGTCGCCTTTGTTCGCGCTTTGGTGCTGGACCTGACCCACCACAAGAACTTGAGACTATTAGACCTCAATTTCTTCATTAATCGAGGTGAGAACGTGAAGAAATGTAGTTAATGAGTGTTAATAATTGATTGAGGTTCAGGAGGTGGACCACGCCTCAACCTCCTTCTCCTCCTCCTGCAACCACACCTCTAATTACCCAGAAGCCCTATTTATACAAGCCTATCCCAGCATCTGTGGTTGTCTCTGCTCTCTCAACCCCACTATCCCACCCCAAGTCTCTATCATCTTGACCTTAACACATCTCAAGGAAGGGGGAGTTCTGAATCGGCTGATCACCTGAGACAGAGCCCCCATCCAGAGTATCTACCCAACCAACTCTAATCGATCTATCATCGCTCTATCATCGATGTCATCGTCATCATCACTATTATCAATAAAGATTCTCTGGTATTCCAATGTTGTGGCGTGGTCCTTGCCATTGAAACAGAAAATGTAGTCGGAGCTGTGTCATCGATACCCATGCTACCCGTTTCCACCAGAGCCCCCTGGACACTTTTGATGAAGGTGAGCAGTACACTTATGAAGTGATTGGTTTCCTCCTCACTCCAAAAGTGTGGTGCTGTGTAGCGGATGGGTATCGTCATGTTTACATGTAGTTCCTGTACTCAAAAGACCAAGATTCTTTGCAAAACAGCACATGCGAAGAAATGAATGTTCCTTTCTATGGGGATATCCCGATCGTCGTATACATGACCAGATATTCAGGTTAGAAAAGGAGTAAACTAGGAGTCATATTCAGGTTTTTTAAAGGATGTTGGGTGTTGACCTGTTCGTGCGTAGCCGCGTTAATGCTTTTGAAAGGGGTTTTGACTCCATGTAATCGTAGTCACTGACTGAAGCAAAGAGGTTGTGGAAGGTAAAGCATTAGTGTATACTTCTGGCATTGGACATTGTAAATCTATTTAGCAGTTGAAAAGACAAATACAAAGACATTCACTTGCACATTCAGTTGGTTTCACTTATTCCACATTTGGAGGTCTCAGACAAGTATCATGCTTCTGAGGGCATTACCTTGTTCTGTAAGAGCTCCAAGCACCGCCAACATGCACCTTCAAAGTCATTTTCAAATGAAATTGCACAAAAGGAGCCTTTTATATTCAAGGATTTTTCGGGATTTGAAAGTGTTATTTACTTTGCAGCACTCATATTTACTTACCTGTTTGTGCTTGGCATATTTGCCAATCTTTTTGCCTGAGTAAATGCATTCATATTTGGTGCCCAAACACAAGATACAGCCTTGATTACAGCAATAACCAGAATTTTGTTTTCAAAGAACTAGACTCAAATACTAATATGAGCGCACGGTATAATATGTTGACAGCAGAACATGGAAATACTGCTAAATCAAATATACCTGTAGGTTATTTGGTTTTTTTTGTGGACATTTTGGACCATAGGCTTTATTTGACAGGACAGCTGAGGGTAAAACAGGGATGAATGAGAAGGGAGGACATGCAGTAAATTGTCAGAGCCAGGATTCAAACTCGCGACACTGTGGCCGACTGCCTTAACCTCTTGACCACCAGTACTTATAGTTTTAATATATTTAAAGTTGGGGTACCAAAAATGTTTTGGCAAAACAAGATAAATAACTTCGCCTTAAATCTAACACTACGTGCAACAATAGCGATTAAAAAAACAACTAAAAACTCTAGACAGGGCGCCCTGCAGGTGGTGAGACTCATGGTCCAGCATAGATGTGAGTTTAGCCAGAAGCCTTCAGTTTCCCACCTCCTGCGTCCAGAGCACAGCCCAGGAGCTGGACTTCTTGATGACCTTGTCCAGTTTCTTCATCTCCCTCTTTGTGATGCGGTTGCTCAGGATGCAGAGGATGGCTGATGCCACCACAGAGTCATAGAAGGTCCTCAGGAGTGGACGCATCACTCCAAAAGACCAGACTCTCCTCAGGGCAGACTCTGTGTTGCGAGTCCAGTCCAGTTTGTGGTTCAGATAAACACCCAGGTACTTGTATGAGTCCACTCTCTCAATGTCCCTTCCCTGGATGTTCACTGGTGAGGGGGCAGCAGAGTGGCATATGCGGAGGTCCACCAACACAGACACATTTTTGTGTTTTCCTCTAAAGAGTACATTGTAAAAGCAGCACTTTGTGAAAAAAATTAGGTCGCTGTCTGCAGCTAATAAAGTATTTTATGTCTCGTCAACCAGGAAATAAGAGCTAGAAGCAGCGCTCTGATTGGCTGTGCTTGGGGCGGTCACAGGAGTTTAAGATAAGATAAGATAAGATCACCTTTATTTGTCCCACAATGGGAACATGTCTATGTTGCAACAAAGGGTACAGAAACAGATTATGCACAGCATAATAATAAAAACAGGTAACTTAGAAAAAGAAAACTCTTATAATCTTAATAATAATAACACTCTTATTTACAGCCGTCATATGGACAGAAAAATATTGCAACAGGGATGATTGACATTGTGTCACATTATTGCACAGGAATATAACAGTATTGCACAGGATTATGAAAGCTAAATGACACGTTCAGGACTAACAGTGTTTGTTGTAAAGTCTGACAGCAGCAGAAGGAAAGACCTGCGAAACCTCTCCTTCACACAGCGAGGGTGGATCAGCCTGTCACTGAAGCTGCTCTCCAGAGCAGACAGAGTGTCCTGCAGGGGGTGAGACTCATGGTCCAGCTTAGATGTGAGTTTAGCCAGGACCTTTCTGTCCCCCACCTCCTGCACCGTGTCCAGAGCACAGCCCAGGACGGAGCTGAACGTCTTAATGACTTTGTCCAGCTTCTTCCTCTCCCTTTCTGTGATGCTGCTGCTCCAGCAGACCTCACCGTACAGGAGGGCTGATGCCACCACTGAGTCGTAGAAGGTCCTCAGGAGTGGCCCTGTCACTCCAAAGGACCGAAGTCTCCTCAGGCGGTAGAGTCGACTCTGGCCCTTCCTGTAAAGTGTGTCTGTGTGATGAGTCCAGTCCAGTTTGTGGTCAGATGAACACCCAGGTACTTGTATGAGTCCACTCTCTCAATGTCCCTTCCCTGGATGTTCACTGGTGAGGGGGGGCTTAAATTTGCTCTCTGAAAAATAACTGTTCTAAAGCTGAAAATGAATGCATGTGGATTTTAACAATGTGCCAAAGGGTTTCTGAGAGTTAAAATAATTAAATACCCCAGCTTTAAATCCCAATTGCAGCACATTCAGAGTTTAGAGCCCCATCTAAAGAACAAATAAACTCTCTTAACTTTGATACATAAACAAACATACAAATACCAAGCAGACTCCTACTGCTCAACAACACAGGCAATTCTAATTTTTCACCATTTTTACAGTGGATTATAAAAATGATGCAAAATCAGTGCACAAATTAAGCATTCGGTCTTCGGAGAGGCAAGCAGCTCGCAGCAGGGATGTTTTTAAATGCATTTTTCACCAATAAAAACACCCATATTCAAATAAATAGATAGTCATTTATTGGGCCTATTTATTTTTGCATTAGGCCAGTCCTTAAAACTGGGGCAATGCGTCAAACGCAGGGGGCAACAGCAGCGCAGTGCTCATGCAATCTTAAATCTTCTACCATGTTCTTGGATTGGAGAGTCAAGCTGGAATGACTATTCTAAACTTTACATGTTTTAGATTGTGTTGGGAAAGCAGAGCATCCAGACACCAGGAGAACCAGCAAACACAACATAGACCAACAACCTCATGCTCTGGGAATTGCACCTTCAACTAGGGCTTCACAATCTATCCAAAAAAGTATTTCCAATGCAATATTGGAAGTGCAAAATGCGTATTATAAAGATGCACAGTCATTTGTATTAATGATGTGTTTGTTGCATACAAGGACTTGTTTTGACTTATCAGACGTGATGCTCACTGAAGAAGCCCTTTTGCTCGAGCGACCTCATATAGACTCTTAGCGATACAGAAAACGTGACACTTTATTATAGCGCAAGGAGAAGAGTTGTAGAGATTGGCAACTCAAGACCAACATTGCGCGTCAAAAGCATTATACCTCTAATATCGGACTACGACTATATTTTAAAAAGAGTAAAATTAAAATACTATGAAGATGCACTGTTGACACGCACAGGAACGCGTATAAAGATCAAAATACTGCAATAATATCGATACCGTGGTAGTTGACACCCATAGCGCTAAACAAACCTGTTTTCCAATATCGTGCAGCCCTACCCTCAACTTTCTCGTCGTTACCACCATGTACCAGACGTATAAAATTTGACTTTCTGTGCGGCAGTATTACCTCTGCTATGCAATTTGGGATTTCTGTGTATTGCAGCAGTGGAGCCCATTTCAATGAATCTCCCCGGGGTGCTGCGAGTTCATCAGGACATCACCCGAGGACAGCTAGTGCACCTGGAGTAAATCAACAGCAGTCTGAGAGAGATGCTCTGCCTCGCTATCTGTCGTCCGCACCAGCTCCAACATCAAGGCTCAGTGCCGGCCGGCTCTCAATCTTCCTCTGCTCCGTCCTCTCGGCTCCTTAGAACAGAGTGCTAATGGTACAGGGCTGAAAGTCTATACTCTTAAAAAGTGAGACAGCTCATACCATCGCATGTAGCAGGAATACATTTGATCTGGAAATGACCTTAATGAGATATAATGCACATACAAATGTTTAGCTGCGATTTGCTGGAATAAGCGGTTCTCAATCTTTTCAACACCAGGTCTAATAACAGGACTATACACTAGGGCTGAGAATCACAGTTTCACAATTCGACGCGATACACTATACACAGCTCACGATAAGATGATATCTCTATTTTGCGATACATGTATAATAATCAATATATTGCTCATGATATTTTACAACATATCACTATTTCTTTAAGAACCCAACACATTTTTCTTTGTTAAACCACGACCTGCACAAACTCTGCACAAATGAAATAAACCCATTTTAATCATCAAAAATGTCAAATGTTTTGCGTAAACAAGTTTCCTTACATACTATACACCAGTCTTAACTAACCTAGCCAATATCCATAATAGCTTTAAACATGGACAAGACTAAAGGAGGACAAAATGTGGACCAAACTGACTCTAACTTAAGTATTGAATTTAGGTCACGTACGTACGACTGCATTTTGTATTACAATGCATTGAAACCAAAGAAAATGCTATGCTTCTCGATACCTTGTCAACATCTTCAGTATATAGCAACATTTTTGTTTCAATCTGAAGATCTCGTTTAAAAACGTCGTACAAAGTGAGCCGCACTTTGCACAAACAGAACTCTGGCCCCGGTCATTTTACCATTGTATCTAGACTTCCCGTAAGCATGACAACAAGCAATGAATGACCAGATTGAAAACACTGTGTTGCAGATAAACACAATGTAGAGTCAAAACTGGTATTCCCCTGCTTCTCACGTGTTGTGACTGAATGGCAAGGGCTTGAAATGCGATTGATGACTACAAACCTCCCCGATTCCCCTCGACTAAGAAGGCTTCTGCTTAGAACACAACTATTTTTAGCCGGTTTTGCCCCCACAGTGGGAATGCTAATCTGCCGCCCGCATCTCTTTGAAGTATAAGAGGATACTTGAGGTGGATTATTTATGGCCACATAGCTGCAGTTATAAATCCAGTTGGGACTGCCAAAAAGCCCTGACGATGGGGTTTTGATGGCTTGGTAAATAAATAAGAAATGGCACTTCACATGTAATCAGGTGCAAGCCCTCGATAACATAAAACTTGTAATCTGATAACATGCTTGCAAAAGTGACACAGCATTCGGCGCCGTTGAAATGCAAATTCTTCATATGTTTACACACGCATGCATATTTTCATTTCAAAAGGGAGAGAGGGGACAACAAAAACAGAGAAGAGAAGCAGAAGATTGGGAAAATGGGTCACCGCTGCCTGCATGTTGATAGTGCTACTTTGCCCCCCAGTGGCAAGCAGACACAGTGCAGGACAAACATGCATTCTTGTACAATAACCTTCAAGATTCTGTGATTTTAATACCACAGAGAAAGCTGAATAAAGCATGCTTAGACCATGTGCGTTTATTGATCGGATAAAGTCATTATGCATTCTTATTAGTACCCTTGAAAAAAATGGGAATTTAGGTTTAGAACAAAATGTGAACAAGAAAATGTGACATTGTTGTTTTGGTTTCCAAACATAACACTCATTTACACAAATAATGTATTTATGATTATTTGTAACAATGCATGTATGCTGCAAATAATTACATTATTTGATTTTTTTTGTGTGTCAAGGGAGCGAAAATGCCTTTTATGAGGTTATTGCAATATCAAGGGCAAAATAACGAATTTTAGTTTGATTCCAGTCCTTTAAATCATTCAAAAATCCATTCCGGTCTGAAGTGTTGTTAAGTATCACACATCCGCGCTCCACTTGTATCTTTGCGTTCAGCCACGTCCAAAGTCAGTGCCTCATGCGACTCATTTCTCAGTAAATATGAGTCGGATTGTAAGTTTTCCCTGCTGTCCCCTCTGGGTACTAAACACGACCACCAGGGGCTTGTACTGCCTGGTGTGGTGGTGGAGTGTCTGCCTATGAGTCAGCAGATCCACCACCGAGGGGACATTTGACACACTTGAGTACTAAATACTTCAAATACCAAGATTACTCAAACATGTATGAAGGTTTCAAACTACAAATATTTAAAAGGTGACACAATACATTGAATAAACAATAAAATATCATTTTATTTTAGTGAGTGCAGTTGTATCAAATTTTGTGGTGGTAATTCTAACTGAATTGAGAATCGTTCCGTCTCTTATGTGTGTGAGTCTTGGATGTTTTCTTGGCAGTGATTCATTTCCAAACCGCTGTGATGGATGACTCATATTTTAGATTCACTTGAGCACACAGAAGCAGCGGGGGGAAAAAACTGCATATTCTTGTTTAATGTGGCTGTATTTAGACTCTGCTCGCATTACAAAGTACATTTTGGTTTTAGGCAATAGTGTGACTGAGAATCCACATTCCTTCCTTTACATTTAAAGACACTTAACTACATAATATAATTAATTCATCTTGGCAAATATAATGTATAAAATATAACTCAAACCGAGCCACAAGATGTCAGTGAAGGAATTATATCTTAGTTTTATCTAAATCATTTTATATGACATCATTATAAACGCGGTTATCTTCTACTCTGCACAATGCCCTGCTCTTCTCGTCAAATATCATAGAAGTAATAATTATAGGTGCCACTGCCATTTCTCAAAAAAACCTTTGAGACGTTCAGTGCAGCGCCCTCTTCTGATAGGCCGAAGCTAATGCTGCAATAAAGTGTTCATCCAAAGATTCATGAATTTCCAAACAAACAAGCAACTTAGGCTAAAGGTTTTTAAACTTAAAACATACACAATTTCATAATACAAGCTTTTTTTTGTCTTCATCTGAATTGTTATGACTAAATTTCAAAATATTAAACGGCAATGAGGGATAAATGTGGCCAAATTGGGCTGAGTTTCATCTGTAGTGACAATAGGGATTGATCAGCGTGTTGTTTGTGTTCTCCATATGAAATAGAGTCTGGAACATGACTAGCCTGCCCATCACTGCCTCGGATAATTATAGCCCCAAGTTAGGCTTTGGATACAGCCCAAATGACAGAAACATTTTGCAGACTGGAGAATTTAGTTTGGCACTAAAATAACCAAATTAAAGCTGCGTTGGCGTCTCAGGTGGAAGCCAGTTCAGTTGTACACTCTTTATTTTAAACCCTAACTCAGAAAATGTAAAAGGATTTTTTTTTGCAAAAGCTGCAATTGCATGATCAAATACTGCAGTGAATTTCTTTGATTTTAAGAAAGTAACTGTATTCTGAAAACCACCAAAAAACAGAGTAACCGTACCCGAATACAGTTATTTTTATCTATTTAGTTACTTCCCAACACATTCTATAATAGTAGACGCAGGAAAAGAAAAATGAGAGTAGAAAATTAAGTATGGGTGACTTCTGTTCTGTTTCATGTGTTTTTTCGTTAAGTGTTCGCATATATATATGCTTTTTGGTACTGTAGTTTTCCACAAGGGGATACATGTGATGTGAATCTTACATCACATTAGTATGACTGTATAACTTCACGCTAAAAGTGCACAATGTAACTTTTTCTGGTACAAGATCCGCCACCAGCTTGTGTCCATGGAGATGCTTTTGCTTTGCACAGAATGTTTCACGGTATGGCATCAATCTTGTCTATCTTCATAAAGACAAGCAGTTGATGCTACACAGCATCAATTCCATGTTACAGGTCAGATCTGTGCAGAGGGGACCCTGCTCACAGTAAATTTAGATATGTTCAGTGTCATACTTTGGACAAAAGTGAAAACCATCAGAAAACATGAGTTAATGTAATGTCTATTGCTGATGCCGTCTCATATAATGCACATTGTGGAATTGACTCAAGAATGATAATCTTTGAAAACATCTCCTTTCATTCAGTCCATTCTTTTCTGAATCAACAGCCACATTCATTGACAGTGACATGTAACTTCTTTCTGCCTGTGCAACAAAGACCCAGAAGATGTTAACTGGATCTGGTCCCCGATTGTACAGACTAACACAAAGATCCTTTTAGTGAACTACAGCGAAACGAGGAAACAGGAAGAACACACTTACAGCACACATAAAACAGTGCCCATGCCATTGCATTCTCACCACATGTGCACATGTAGCCTCGTCTAGGGCACAGCGGGGACAGAGTAACAGACATCAGACAAATGGGAAAAATTACATTCAGACTTGATTTGAAAACAGACAAATTTGATAGACTTTGGCCTAAATGGGATTTAAATGTAGGACTTGTTATGCTGTCATATTATTATTATAATTCTATATTATTGGTCTTGCTCTCTTTTGTATTTGTATATATTTCCCAAATTGAAACAAATAAATAAATAAAGACATGCTTAAATAAAGTTCTGTTGAAATGACATAAGATCGTCTGAATATTGTTATAGGAATACTCAAAAAAAATACATATACATTTTTATCAATATCACCCAAACCTAGTTGCAAGACAGAACAAGGCCCAAACTAAAGGCAGAGATATTAACACACACAAAAGAAAAAATAACAATTCAGTTTGGTCACCCTTTTCCATGTAAATATTTTGAAATTAATGTATATCATTTGCATAGTTTATCTTGAAATGCAAATGATTTTATTTGTATCAACATAATATTTATTTGATGTCAACATTTCACTGCATTTATGTTTGTATGCATGTGTAGGACCCACTACCAATGATGAAACTCAAACAAACAAACAAAATCTGCTTTTTAAAATAACAAAAAATAGCAATAGACGCAAACAGGGGGGCTTCTACGTGTTCAGCTGATTCAAATCCAATGCCTAAATCTTTGACTCACTTTAATTATCACGCATGTTGCTTTATAGTTTGTTTGGTTGCACATCTGTCTTCGACTTGGACGCACAACCCCAGGACCCGTGCAACATTTGGGACACACATCTGTTAGAGGAGGTCTGTATTTCCAAACAACAGCAGCAGTTTCACCAAGCACTGCCCATCTGCCACCGCAACAACTTTAGGGTGTGAATTTTATCCGACTCCAACTCAGATAACTTTTGAACAATTCAACAAAAAACAACTGAGGATTATTTGTGTTTTGTTTAAAATCTCCACATCACTACTCTCAATAAAGGTGCCAATAAATCCGATATAAAGTGAAAAAATGCAAGACATGTTTAATGCAATAATAGTGTGGATCATAGCCAAGTGTAGCTCCATTTGAAATCTTTGACCAGTGCCCCGTCCTGCCCCGAACTGAAGCTTAAGAGACCCTGTTGTTTTCGATGATGAGAAACCAGTCGAGAGTTTAAAAGAATTGGCCACAGACAGATAAAGTTTGTGTCCTAACAGTGAGGTCATGTTCCAGGCGGGGAAAGTTCTGGCTTGGGGAAATATTGTAGCTATCAGGAGTTAGAGGAGTTTTCAAATCGACTTCTAAATCCAATCAAGACCGAAAACAACACCCAAATTAAGTTCTGGACAAAAGAGCTAAACTTTGTAAAAATTAAATGACCCTGTGCGCTCTTTTGAGAAAGGAACACGGTTCAGTTTGAATTGTTAGCTCCGCCCACTTAGTTTCTTTCACTTTGATGTTGAACCATAACAGAGAAACAACTGGGACAGTCCCAGGGCAGTTTCTCCCATATAGTTCAACGCCAACAAAATGCCTTTTAAAATCCATACAAGCCATTTTTTTTGTCTCATTTTATTTCACAAATAGCTACTTTTACAATCAACTTTATGGTGTCAATGGTGTTAGATTTAAGTCTCCATAAAATAGCTCTGTGTCAGTCTTGTGGCTTATGCTAGGGGAGAATGGGGAAAATTGCAATTTTGCAACAGGTATGAAAATGACCAGAACCAAGAGTAAAATCACGATCCAAACCATCAAGTTAAGGCATAAATCAGTACCTACACCAACAGAACATCAAGACCTACACCAGGCAGTTTAACATTCGGCATTGGAGGATGGATCAAATGCAGGGGACAAGTACCGGTACTGTCTGCTGAGTGAAAGCCCAGGTCAAGGAATACATTACAAGTAAATCAAGATTTATGTCAATAAATAAAACAGGAGTTAAATCAAGGATTTAAGGACCAGAATGAAATCAAGACCCGAAGTCAAGAAGAAAATCAGGAGTCGAATCAACACCTACAATCAAGACCCAAATCAAAAGTCAAATCAAGAGTCAAATCAAAACCCAAATCAAGATTAAATTAAGACTTAATGTTGAGAACTAAACCGAGAAAAAAATCAAGACCCAAATAAGGAGACGACACAAATCCCAAATCAAGAGTAAATCAAGGCTTAAATGTTGACATCCAAACAAAGATAAAATCAAGATCTGAAGTAACGAAGACCCAAACCAAGAAAAAAGGCCAAAGCCAAAATGGAAGACCAAAAACCAGGTCTGAAATCATGACCCAAAACAGGGTGGAAAATATCGATTGCCATAATGTTTGTGGATGAAAATATGTGATCATTGCATCCAATATATTATGCTTAAATGTAACTTTGGGTGTGGAACTTTATTTCTCAACAAACCACAACCTCATCACACACCAGAGGATTAACCGTGGTCGTGGATTCCCCATCCTCCTCCCGCTCCTATAGAAGACAGATAGCACCTGACACTGGGGGCAAGGGCTTGATTTCGGAACAGTAAACATTGATGTTTTTCCCCTCAGCTGGAAGAGTCTGGACAGTATTTTATATTGATAATAGCATTCCGGGGCGCTTGAGTAAATGTGCCTGGATAGTGCAGGTGACAGCATGAGGTGACCTTATCAAACGGTGATAAACTGGAAATGGGAAAGTGAAATCAAAATACCATCGGCGAGCGTGCGGCAGGATTCATCTGCTGTTCTCTTATGGGGCGCCGGAAAGAAGGGAGAAAAATGAATTGGTTTGTTCAAAAGGAGATTGTGTGACATGGTGTGTACTAGTGACAGTGGAGGCACAATGATTCAGTCGTGTTCTCTCGCAGCACAGTTCACTCCCGGCATAAGCCAAACATTGCACATCATTTTGGTTTTTGATTGATTTGATCAGACTGGCTATGAGGTGGGTTTATTTTCATGTAGTTTCGTTAAGTGCATTTACTTGAAAAACATGTTAACAAACTTCTCAGAGCAGTTTTCAGTCGGGTTGCACAGCTCCAGCTTTTTCAGATCCAATACGTATTTTGATGCTTGAGTTTTATGTATGCCTGTACGCAATAGCAACCACTGCATTCATTTTCTTAAAACAAAAATAATGTCTGACAAAACTGATCCAAATGAGAAGAGTAACTGTTATTTATCCTTCACCTGACAACAGAACAGCTACAGAAAGCTCAATCATTATGCGATTTTACATTCCAGGTTAACAACAGCCAGTAAATAATCTAATAATAATTTAGTAGGATGTAATAAAATCCATTCAGTACATCGAGCAGAAGTAAAAATAATGATGTTTGACTACTGTTATGGAATTTCTGCAAACAATTACAATTATAAGGTGGATCTTTATTTACTCGCGCACAGTAAATAATTACTGTCTTTATCAAAGGTATCTGTCCCTCATCCTCCAGAACAATGAAAACACACATATTTTTAAAGGCGCTGACACAAACTGACATGTACGCAAATCATCACAATCAAATCAACTCCGAAAGAGATAGAACAACCAGCTAGGTCCAAAGACTGGAGCTATCTCATTCAGAGGTGACGTGAGCCCAAGCTGTGTCCTGACGCATGACTGGCACGATACAGGCGCTGGACCCGGGGACCCATGTTAT